>JABUQX010088652.1:0-20000 GCA_015478945.1 Trachelipus rathkii
AGATGAACCATCAATATAGGTGCCATCAAAGTTGAGACATCAAAAAAGATGCCAACAAAGTTGAGCCATCAAAGTTGAGGCATCAAAGCTGAGGCATCAAAGCTGAGGCATCAAAATATCGAAGGAAATAATCGGATCAATAATCGATGACAAGAGTGTATGTGTGTGTGTGAGTGTAAGTGTCTATGGGTGAGTGTAAGTGTCTATGGGTGGATGTAAGTGTCTATAGGTAAGTGTAAGTGTCTATGGGTGAGTGTAAGTGTCTATGGTGAGTGTAAGTGTATCTATGGGTGAGTGTAAGTGTCTATGGGTGGGTATGCGTATAAGTGTCATAGTGTGTGTAGGTGTAGGTGTAGGTGTGAGCTAGGGTGGGTGTATGTATCTAGGGTGGGTGTATGTATCTATGGCGGTGTTGGTGAGGGTGGGTGTGTGTGTATATATGGCGGGCGTATGTGTCTAGGAATGTGTGTGTGTGAAGGTGTAGGTGTGGGTGTATGTGTGTATAAGTAGCCTAGTGGGTGTGCGTGTGTGTGTGTGTAGGTGTAGCCGTGTGTTTGTGCATGTGTGTAGGTGTAGGTGTGAGTGTGGATGGAAATAAAATGAACTCATGTTAGAACAGGTACCTACATGACCTCAAGTTAGGACAGTTACCTACAACAGGTACACCGTCAGGTACCTAAACGAACTCGATTTAATCCCACTTAATCCCTCACAAACCTTTATGAAAGGTCAATTATGGGACTTGATACCATATCAAGGCCCGAAATATCAAGGCTAAAACATCAAGAGGGGGCTACGCCCCCTAAAAGGGGTCTAAGGGGCCAAAGGGGGACCAAAGGGGGGGCCAAAACTAAGGGGGGTCACGTACGACGGTTGCTACGCAAGAGTATTAAATCCTGGTGTAAGGATTTCTTTAGTAGTTATATAGTTGAGTGTAAAAGTTGGGCGAATCTTTTATTCCATATGAGTTTTAGATATGTGAAATACCAATATTTAGAGCAGCTAGAGAAAGGTACAATTCTTTAGAGTTAATGCATAATTATTATTTGAAAATGTTTTCCTTTTATTCAGTAAGCATATTTGCTTGATAAGACGTGCTTAGGTTATATATATATATATATATATATATATATATATATATAGAGAGAGAGAGAGATAGATAGATATATATATATATATATATATATATATATATAAAAAATTAAAATGTATATATATATATATATATATATATATATATATATATAGAGAGAGAGAGAGAGAGAGAGAGAGAGAGAGAGAGAGAGAGAGAGAGAGAGAGAGAGAGAGAGAGAGAGAGAGAGAGAGAGGAAATTCAGATAACTAACGTGAATTTACCGTTTCTCATTTTCGCTTTGTCTGAAAGCTTAGATAATTAATCAACACGTTTTAACCAAGCTTTATAATTCATGTATTGGAAGCGTCATTAGTTAATCGCTGTGTCTAGCGACAATAATGCTACACCTAATGCATTCTGTGGAATTTTAACTTTTGCTTTTCTAAAATCAACATGCTTGATATTGAAAATTTGAAATTGAAGATAATCGTTGAAAAGACAGTACCAGACTGTTCGTATTAATTAGTGTTGAAATAATGTGCTTGAAGTAAAATAAGTTAGTAAAATTTGTTCCACAACTCATGGTGTTAATGGTTGGAGTTTTGTACTCCTTTTTGTGGTATTAACTCCTCGAATTCCTTGAAGTAATTTGTAAGCTTAAATGCAACATGCTTCGAATTATTTTCATTTTCAGAAAGTTGATCATTGTAAGCACCAAGCAATTTTATTTGCAAAATGCTTGTCCGCAAGTAGTGAACTCAAATCGCGTGATGACAGCTCAGCTGACTAAATTATAATTATAGTTCTCTGCCCACCCTTTTACATTTTTAGGATCCACTGATAACGAAATATTACTACTGTGCATTTTATGCTTGTGTGGACTGTCATTTTGAAAAATGTCATACCACAAACCAAATAATCTTCATATTTCTTAGAGCTTAAAGTTTTGCTACATAAAATACTTTTTTTTCTCGTTGTAATTGAAAGTTTATTACACTTTTACGAATATTTAATTTTTTTTTAATTTGTTTCAAAATAGGGTTGACGAAAAATCCTTCACTATTAGAGAAGCTACAACGTAATTTTGAAAAATACGGACCCATTTCCCTATATTTAAATGGAGATTCGGAGTTTGCTGAAATGGCTGAAAAAGTTTATAAATTTTACTTGGGAGAAAATTTTAATTCAATATCAGAAGAAGACGGCAACCTCCTAGAGGTATTTTTAAGACTTTTCTTCATTATATCTATGTTAAACTCTATAAAGTAACATTAGAATAAAGAAATATCTATTTACATAATCTATTAATTAATATTTTGCAATAAAAAAGCAGAATTTGAAATTTATTTCTGCGCAAATAATATTTTTCTCTATCAATTTTTTTAGCTTTACTCTGACGTCTTCTTTGGATTCTGGCATGACATATTTATTAACATTCTTGCAGAAGATAATGATATTTCATTGTATTTATATAGAATGGATTACGTAGGAGAATTCTCCATTACGGATGTCGTGCCAGATTACAAAAGAAAGAACTGTGAGTTTTCTTTCTTTATCTGATCCTGTAAAAAAAAAACCATTTTATTTAGGTATGTCTTATTATAAAATCAAGAAAAGATTTTTTTTTGGTCTTAAAAAAAAGTTTTAAACTTTCAGTGTTTTGAATAAGATTTTGTTTTTTAATCAATTGCAATTTCTTTAATGCATATGAAATTATTCCTTGCAGAATAAAAGGATAAAAGGTATGTCAATACATTCTTTTATAATGGAACTTATCACGGCTAGTAAAATATTTCACTTAATTAAAGAAACAATTGCATGCAAATTTAATGTACATTTTTCCTCTTTTCTTTCTCTAGGGACTTCTCATGCTGATGAACTTTTCTTTCAGTTTTCCGGAGGATCTTTATTTAATTCAACTTTAAAAAATGATGATCTGAAGTTTAGGAATATTATAAACTCTCTTTGGAGGAACTTTGCCAAGAAAGGGTGAGTTTATTAATTAGGCAACAATTTGTACTTCAAATGTTCTTTAGAGCACAAAATTTTGACCTAAAACTCACACTTTAAAAGTTTTTCCTATTATTGTGCAATTAATTTGATATATATATATATATATATATATATATATATATATATATATATATATATATATATATATATATATATATATATATATATATATATATATATATATATATATATATATATATATATATTAATATATATATATATATATATATATATATATATATATATAAATTCCCGGAAAGCATCATGCATGTAACTAAAAACTATAACAGCTACAGGAAAATAAATAACATTTTTGATTTCAGCAAGCAATTTACCTGATGGTTCTGAAAAACAAATTATTTTATTCTAATATTAATTAATAAACAATCTTTATATATTAGTATAATTTTTGGGCTGGCAGCGTACGTTCTCATTAACCTTCAATTTCGGCAGGAGTACAAGAGCAAGAGTTACCAAATATTGTTTTTTTTTTATTATGCCTGGAGAAAATGTTAATTTTTCTTTCATTTCATTTTTAGGGTTCGAGCAGACGAGGGACAGAAGGGGACGAATTCCCCCCGCCGTCCCCGGTAGCCGAGGAACCCCGACTGTGTCCATCTTTGTGGTTTAAACTTGGGATATCTCTTAGTTAAAAATCGACATTTGGCAACTTTGACGTTCACTGTAAAGCGCGATGGATTCGTTCTTCTCAAAAAATGATCATTATCATACAGATTTTCCAAGATTTTAACAATTTTAAATTTTTCAAAAGCATTATTTTTTTTATTTCATAGATAAAATGTCTCCTGATTAATAAAATTTTATTTTTTTTCCTGTAGCTGTTATAGTTTTTTTGTTACATGCATGTTGCTTTCGGGAGGCTGGATATATATATATATATATATATATATATATATATATATATATATATATATATATATATATATATATATATATATATATATATATATATATATATATATATATATTACATTTATTTTAAAATACACTCACACACACACACACACACACACATATATATATATATATATATATATATATATAGAAAGATAGCAGTAGTATAGTATATATATATATATATATATATATATATATATATATATATATATATATATATATATATATATATATATATATATAAAGTAAGTAGGATCTAAATAAATGGAAGGCAAAGAAACGTTGTCCTCTCCGGACATCGACCCTCAACCGCTCCTGCGTGCGAGAATCGAAATGTCGTCATAACCACTAGACAATCCCGGTGAATCAAAAAGGTCTTACTTTACATCTATTATATTGTGAATTTATTTAGCAATATTTATTTATTTAAATAAATCGTAGGATGCTTGTACGTTGTGAATAAACGTTCTGATGTGAATCCAGGCCTATAAAAATAGATTTGAAGCTGACTTTTATAGGTCACTGATAGTCTAGTGGTTATGACGATGTATATTTCGATTCTCTCACTCACTCGCTCTGTCTCTCTCTCTTATCCATATATATATAGTATATATATATATATATATATATATATATATATATATATATATATATATATATATATATATATATATATATATATATATATATATATATATATATATATATATATATATATATATATGAATAAATAGAACCCTTGGCGTATATTTTTTATTAGTTAATGTTTGTTAATTCATTCGACTTAAAGTAACGATACATTACAAATTGAATTAACAGTATCAATTTAACAATGGGGAAAACCTAAGAATAACAACTTCGCTAAATTTTCTTTTCCCTTGCAATTATAAAACAAACTTATTACTATTTATTATTAAGTAAAACTATTTAGAGAGAACATTTATATATATATATATATATATATATATATATATATATATATATATATATATATATATATATATATATATATATATAATATATATATATATATATATATATATATATATATATATATATATATATATATATATATATATTTATTTTTCTAACATTAGTTTTAGTTATACTGTTAGTACACGATCGCTTGTGTGTGTGTGTGTGTGTGTGTGTGTGTGTGTGTGTGTGTGTGTGTGTGTGTGGATTGAGTAAACGTGTAAATTTTTAAACTATTAGAGCTTGTGTGCGTTTGTTTGTGCGAGCGGCTGATCGAATGACAGGTCGAAGTAGATGTGGGGGTGGGCGCAGGCGGGGGTTTTCTATTGACTTTGCTAACGTTCGCGGCCTGCGTGCTAATCACGAATCTGTGGAATATCACCTCTCTAACTCTCAACCTAACATTTTGTTATTGTCTGAGACCCAGCTGGCCAGGGATTCTTTTTCAAATAAACTTAATATCTCTAACTATAACTTTTTCTATAATTTCCGTCTAAATGGTGGTGTCTGTGCCTATATAAACATAAACACTCCTGTAACACGTCTCGAGAATCTTGAATCTCCTAATTTCGATGTTCTGTGGCTAAAAATCTTTCTCCCTACTACTATCATTATCTTGTGTTTCTGCTACTGCTCCCCTAATGGAACAGATTTTCAAAATTTTTTTGACTATCTTACTACTTCTCATGAGACTGTTACTTCTTCCCATCCAAATGCTGAGATCCTCTATTTAGGGGATTTCAACGTACACCACACTGAGTGGTTGGGCTCCTCTCACACTGATGCAGGCGGGGAGGAGGCCAAAACATTCAGTATTCTCAACGATCTGGAACAGTTAATTAAGGAACCTACACATATTCCAGATCGTCCTAACCAATTTTTGAATACGCTTGACTTATGTTTCACCACTACTCCTTCTCGTTTTAAATACACCATTTCTCCTCCTATTGGTAACTCTGACCACAATCTTTTAGCTCTTAATTATAACACTTTCTCTCCAGCAGCTCCACCATGCCCTAAACGTAATTTCTGGCACTTTAATCGGGCTAATTGGGGGAATTGCGTTGTTTTTTGGCTAACTACTCTTGGAATGAATCCTGCTTTGACTCCGGGGATGCCTCGGTCACCGCTGAAAAGGTGGGGGCCGTAATCACCGATGGGATGAGCAGGTTCATTCCATCTTCAACTAAATCTTTTTCTCCCCAAAATCCATGGTTCGATGAAGCTTGTTCTCGCGCCATTCATGAGAGAGACATTGCGTATCGGGCATGGAAAAACTCTCATTCTCCTATTACTCTTACTAATTTTCATTCTGCTCGGAATCGTTGCAGGGATACTATTCGACAGGCTAAGCGCACTTTCACTAAAGAAAGTGCGACAACCTGCTTGGTTCTCCTACAGATAAAAATTTCTGGCCCCTTGCCAAAAACATCTCTAACAACTTTTGTAAATCTGCCTTTCCTCCCTTTATTCGCTCTGACGGTTCTGTTGCTAACTCTCCTTCTGAAAAGGCCAATCTCTTCGGCCTCCTTTTTTCATTTAATTCTACCCTGGACGATTCTGGCATCCCTCCTCCTACTCCTTCTCCTCTCAGGTTTTCCATGTCTTTACCTGTGATTACACATGATCGTGTGCATGGGATCCTGAGATCTATGAACGTCAGAAGGCTAGTGGCCCGGATGGCATTTCCTCCCCGTGTTTTGAGGGAGTGTGCTTCTGAGCTGGCGCCTGTCCTCGTTCAATTCTTCTTTATGTCTTAATACTAATACTTTTTCTCAGTGCTGGAAGCGCGCATATGTCCAACCGATCCCGAAAAAAAGGTAGCCGCTCTGATCCTTCAAACTATCGCCCTATAGCTCTCACTTGTATTCTATCTAAAATCTTTGAAACCTTTTCTTAACTCTCATTTCCTGGATCATCTGGAGTCTCATTCCTTCTTCAGATCATCAGTATGGCTTTCGTCGCTCGAGGTCAACTGGTGACATACTTTCCTATCTAACTGATTTATGGTCTTCTGCCCTTAAGGACCATGGGGAGTCTTGCGTGGTGGCGCTTGACATATTATCCAAAGCTTTTGACCGGGTATGGCACGCGTCACTTTTCCTCCTTCCCTTTGCTTACTCTTGTCTAGTTTTCTCTCAGATCGCTCTATATCAGCACTTTGTTGATGGAGCAACCTCTTCCTCCTTTCCTGCTAATTGTGGTGTTCCGCAAGGTTCTGTTCTATCTCTCCAACTTTATTCCTACTTTTCATCAACAACGATCTCCTCAGCTGTACTTCCAACTCTGTTCACTCATGCCGATGACTCAACCCTCCACTCTTCTACTCACTTCAAATCTGCTCCCTCTTTGCTTCTGAAGTTGCCTCTCCGTCTTCAGCTTTCCGATCTATCCTTGTCGATCTGATGGGATTTCAAGGGTGGGGTCACCGCAAACCTTGTAAAATTCCAACTCTTTAAAACTCAACTTCTCTACATCTCCCTCTCAAAAACACTCCCAATCCTTCCTTTTTCCTTTCGACGGCTCTAACGTCTCTCCTGTGAATAACATAAACATTCTTGGTCTTAACATAAACAATAAATTGTCTTGGAAACCTCATATTTCAATGATTGCTAAGGTGGCCTCAAAGAAACTGGGAGTTCTGTTCAGGTTGCGGGAATTTTTTTCTTCTGCACAGCTACTCCAGTTATATAAGAGCCTTATTCGCCCTTGTATGGAGTAATGTTCTCACATTTGGGGCTCCGGCTCCACCCTTCTATTGGATAGGGCTGAGCCTAAAGCTAAAAGACTAATAAACTGTCCCCTACTTTCAAACTCTCTTGACCCTCTATCTCTATGACTTGACGTTGGCACATCATCTCTTCTATATTTACAACAATGAGGCCGATGCTCACGGGAGTTGGTTGCTCTCGTATTCCACCTCCATTGCGATGCCCACGTAGCACAAGGGGTATGCTCTTGAATGAATTTTGCGTGAGCATTGAAAACCCCAGCTGCCTGTTGTGGTGCCTCTTCTTTCCAGCGCCACTTCCGTTCTGTGGAACTCCTTGCCTTCTTCTGTTTTTCCAACTATATTTAATCTTCCTCTCTTTAAAGCCCACGTCTGCGCTCACCTGAGAGATTTGCCTTAGGCTGGGCTGGGGATTGGGTGGGGTTTTCCTTGTTTTATTTTCTGCCCCCTCCTTGAAAAGGGCTCGGCCCGTGAGTGGTGGTTATCTGCAAAAAAAAAAAAAATATATATATATATATATATATATATATATATATATATATATATATATATATATATATATATATATATCACTTTTTTTTTAATTAAAATTTTGGGAGCTACAATTTATTTTACATCTTTATATTTTTACGAGCTTTCTATTTATGATGATCGATGCCTTTTTCAAGCAAAGAGAACCATTGTCTTCGCGATCTGCTGTTAAGATGTAAAATTTCTAGTTGGTTGGTAGTATGGTATTTAGTTGGGTGAAGTGTATAGTGTTGGGAAAAAATTGTTTAATGTTTTTATTATTTGGGAGGGGTATAGGAAGAAAAGTTTTATTATTCATGTTGTTGGTATTAGTGGGGTTGTAGAATTTTTTTTTGGCTATATGGTAGGATTTATTAATAAAATGGGGGGGGTAATTTAATTTTGTGAATGTTGAGAAAAGGAATTTGGTTTCGGAGGAGAGATGATTGGGGGAGCAGATTCGTAGTGCACGAATGTATAGCCAACTTACTTAAACCACTTCTAGGACAAATTTCAAATTCTCATATAAAAAACACATCAGACTTCATAAACAGAATAAATACAATAAACACACAAACACACACGTTTCTCAGTTTTGATGTTATATCCTTATTTACTTCTGTACCGGTTGAACATGCTCTAAGCTCATTACAGATACTAATATCACTCTCTCTCACCCCTTCTCCCTTATTAAACAACTTATCCTTCTCTCCCTTGAACACAACTTCTTTCATTTCAACAATACTTTCTATAAACAAAACTCAGGTCTAAGTATGGGCTCCCCTCTTTCTCCAATACTTGCTAACATTTTCATGGAGCTCATTGAACACTACTTTATAACTTCTCACCCTACTCTTTCTAACTCTACATGGCTCCGCTATGTAGACGACATTTTTTGTGCAATTCCTTTAAACACCAATATAAATAATATTCTTCAACACATAAACAATATACATCCTTCCATACAATATACATTAGAATATCCTCAAAATTACACCTCCCTTTCTTAGATACACTATTAACATGGAAAAACTCTACTCAGATTACCTATTCCATCTATAGAAAACCTACTTCTCCCCCCCCATGCATACATTGGTATTCAGCCCACACCAAAAAAATCAAAATTGCCATGCTAACAGCCCTATATCTCAAAGCACTACGCAACTGTTCCCCAAACCACTTAGCTACAGAAAAAAAATATTTATATTCAACATTTACAAAATTACAATATCCCTCTCAAGTAATAAACTTAGCTCACAAAAAAAGCAAAACAAAAATTCTATCAAACAACACAACACAACACAACATTTCTTCCCTTACCCTACGCCCTAAATTATAACATAAAACAACACATTCCAAAATCTATCATATTCACACAAAATAACACCTTCTCTTTAAAACACACACTCAAACTCCCAAAATGCAAAAATCCTCAAATACAGTGTGTATATCAAATACCATGTCATAATTGTACCTCAGTCTATATCTGTGAAACGAATGATTTGCATCGGCGCATTTATCAACACAATACTGACCTCAACAAAGACAATACTAATTCAGCGTTAACCAATCATCGTACTTTTACACAACACAAAATCAATATCCAAAATACCACCATACTAAAACTCACCAACCATACACAAAAAAGAAAAATTACCGAATCAATTTACAAATATATATATATATATATATATATATATATATATATATATATATATATATATATATATATATATATATATATATATATATATATATATATATATATATATATATATATATATATATATATATATATATATATATATATATATATATATATATGACCAGTTTCGATATTCAATCTCTTTTCACCAACATTCCCGTCAGAGAAACTATCAACATTATTGCTGCCAATCTCTTTAGATCTGCCCCTCTTATTGACAGTATTAATCAATCTCAGTTCACCAAACTCCTTAACCTGGCCACAGATGACACCGTTTTTCTGTTTGATCAGAAACTATACTCCCAAATTGATGGTATGGCCATGGGGTCCCCACTCGGCCCAGCCTTCGCTAACGCATTTTTATGTTTTCATGAGCAAATTTGGTTAGAGAACTGCCCCCTTGAATTCAAACCCCTTATTTATAGACGCTATGTCGATGATTGTTTTGTTATATTCCGCGATCCCCTTCATGCCCCTTTATTTTTAAACTATCTTAACAACCAACATACTAACATCCTCTTTACTGTCGAACACATGCAAAATAACTCTTTACCCTTTCTTGACACCCTAATTACTCTCAACAATGGTTCCTTCTCCACCTCTTTATACAGAAAACCTTCCTCTACTACATTAGGTCTTAATTTTTTTAGTTTTCTTCCCTCCAAATACAAACTGTCTTCACTACAATGCAAAATTTTCCGTGCCTTTAACTTATGCTCCTCATGGTGGTCTTTCCACCTTGAAATACAATACCTGTCCCATTTTGCCTTTTGCAATCTCTTTCCTCACAACACTATTACAAACCTAGTAAACGACTTTTTTAATAACCATTTCCGCCCTAAATTTCAAGTCCCAACCGTCCCTAAACAACTTATCTATCTAAAAATTCCGTTCTTCGGTCCTAGCACCGCAAAACTTGTGAAAACTCTCAATCACACTCTATCCAATGCTTTTCCTTTTGCTCGCTTTATTTTCATTCCTATTAATAACCACAGTATCTCAAATTTTTTCCGCCATAAAGATTCTCTTCCTCTACATATGAGGTCCTCATTAGTATATTTGTATAAGTGTGCGGACTGCAACGTCCGCTACGTGGGCCAAACAGGCCTTCAACTTTACTTGAGGATCTCGAAACACCAGGGAGTTTCTTATAGAACTGGTTTACCTATCACAACCCCAGAAAACTCCTCCATACGCAATCATGCCTTTCAAAATAATCTTAAACTTGAATATACTCCATATATGGAGGCGGGTGACGAATCCGCCGTGTAATAAGTTCGTAGATAGGGGGTCACTCTCGAGAGCTGCAGCCGCTACGCCTGCGTTTATACTCAGTCCCGAGATTGAGCGCGGTTAACATCGACCCAGGTGCGCGAGAGAGAGTTGCAGCGTGCGTGGTGCGCACATACACCTCAATGTGCTATTGTTATTATTATTGCTGTCGAAGACTCGACCCGAAGGAAATCGAATCTGAGTCGAAAACGATTCCTGTAAGTCGTTTTTTTACGCACTCCGACTTTGCCGCCAGTCGTACGCTCCGCATCCGGCGACGCCGACGTCGCTGCAGAGCCTCCGAAGGCGAACTTATCAAAATGGTGCCGTACTCTGGAGGACAGATATACAGCAACCGGTGCATACGAATATGCCCTGTGTAACCCCCCCGAAGGGAGTTCACCCCCGCCAAAAACATTAAATAGCTGACGTAGAGCCGAAAGCCCAGATTCAGAGTTGAGTTTTCAGAAAGACTTGGTATAGAATTGCGAGTTACCTGGCACCGCAAATCATCGTGCGTCGAGTTGGCCAAACATTCGCAAGGTTCGGCCCATCGTTGATGTCTCAGCCGCCCTTAAAGCCAAGGTCAAATCTCCGTTCCATCCAGTTAGCCTAACGCATCGGGCCAAAATTTGGATGTGAGCATATGACGACGTAACTGTCGGAAAATAATGATCGTAGAATAATGAAATTTGGCACAGATGGGCGAGGCAGAGTTCGTGACGGAGAGTGATCAGCTTCTGAAAGTCTGGGACCCACCGGAGGGGTCCATTTGAAAGAAGAAGAATGCATGGAATGCAAAAGAAAGATTGAGGAGGAAAGGGCGAGTGAGAGCGAGAAAGAAGCACGAGGAATGAGGAACAGGCGTGGCACAGAGCCACTGGTGCAACCGGCGTGTGCCTGCCAAACATTCATATAATAACACGTTGGTGTCTCTGGCAGTACTACCGAATGCAGTTCGAATGCGTTGTTATAAGTCCGCGTAGGTGCCGCCTAGACCCCCATTATAGTCCCGACTGAAAGAGCACAGAGCAGTAAAATAGAGAATCGAGTGGAGTCGAAGAAGGATGAAGAAAGAAGGTTAGTGGAAAGAATGAAAGCGTGTCGACTCAGAGCAGAGCTGACAGATGCGACTGGCTGGCTCTGCGCGTGCTGCTTAGCCGAAGATTGTATGATGCATGTCCCCATGCTATTGGGTCAATACGGTTTTCAGAACCATCAAGAAATAAAAATAAAAATAAATAAAGCTTAACAACAATAAATAAATTTCATTCTTTTTTATAACTTACAATGCTGGCGTATTACGCTTCCTGTGCAGTAAATCACTAAACAAACCAACACACCTCATCCAACCTCCTCCGACCATCTGTGACTATTGATCTGTTGATTACGTCACATTTCGAGTATCATTTGAATGAACGATGGCCGATGAATCAAGCCCCATACAAAGCATCGATGATGCAACAAAGCCACATAATAAAAGCATTTAGTTATCATATTCGAACTATGGTTCCACAACGAGAAATTCAGCCCATCTTAAACAATAAATGGTTAACATTAACAAAGAAATCACACTTTTAACACCAGTAAAGTAATTCGATCATAACATCTAAAAACGTGGTCTTTATTCATCACTTTATCAGCATGTCTTCTAACATAACAATGCATTTGCCAACATGGTAATATGAGCTTAATATAACCGTGTGTAATTATCATACAGCACCATTGAGTATACGACGTAACAAAGTTCTCATATTAATAGTCATAACATTAGTCAGAACTGGGCAATATACTGTGTTGGGGGCAGTAGTTCCAGCCCATCTAAGTTAAAGACGCTAACATAACAAAGAGGCCACATATAATTCTGGCAGCACCCAACCATTTAATGCATAGCCTCGTAGAATTGCGTTCAGCGGTTAGTTTTCATCAATAACCTTACTTTCATAGGTTATTGATGAAAACTTTTTCCATGAACCAAGAGATCTTGAAACATCATTCGAAATGCTTGTTAATGAAGTCATTGATGCTATATTTCAACTCGTTATCCTATCATATCTAATTCTGGTGTAACAGACCATGATAGATACGTATGAGGGATGGAATCACCATTTTGGGATGATCAGTCACTTCCAGCGGAAATACGTAAAAACCTTCGCGTTGCGACATCTCGTGGCTGTAAATCGGCGTCGTCACACAATCACGGGTCGCAGGTCAGCCCACGAGAAATTGACGGCAAACAGCTCTAAACGAGCCCTTTCACCAATCAGAAGAGTAAACAAGTTAGCACGTACGAATGAGCCATATCAGTTCGTGGGTATATATTCGTTAGATTACGTCATCAACAACAATAAGAAACAGTTCAAAATTTTGTTCTTTACAGGCGACAACCAAGAATATATGTTAACGTAACAAAGAGCTTTCACATTAATGGGAGTTAATACAACATCATGTGGACTAAGAAAATAATGTACAACGACGAATCTATGACGAATAAACAACTAACATTAACAAAGTTCCACAATAGCAGTAGTACTTAATAGCGTAATAAATGGTTTACCACATTTTTTTCGGCATACTTGGTCATATTAACGTTAATTTACATTCGACATGTTATATTTATGGATTTAAATATATCTTTCTACACAAAAGACTATACAGACTGGCCCACATCGTAATGTGCTTATCCAAAACATAAATACAAAAATAAGTTCTTTATATACCAACCATCGAATATATGCTAACTTAACCAACAAAGCTAGCGCCCAATAAAGCTAACATATCTTAACTTCGGCAACTAAGAATATAATGTACAAAGGCAAACTTAACATACCTCGCGTATGAATAATCAGCTAACATCCTGAAAATTCTCTACTTATCAAAGGTAAAGTAGCTTCAGGTTACAACACTCGATATGTTCCCACTTTTTTCGCATATCAGCAACAGGTAAATCAACATCTAAATGGTAATCACGAAAGTGACTAACGATTAAAGATACCAACATCTGAACTAATTATTCACAGTAATACTGTTTGAGTATAACACTCGAACTATGAATAAGCAGACATTGTGCTGTGTAATTTAGGGCAAACCTGGTACTAACAACTTATCTAGGTCATTGCCAACACATCTGGCAAAGTTAACACAGTGGTTATCTACAAAACTCATCATTTTCCAATAAATGTTATTTTTCAATATTGCCATAGTATAACATATCGTAACTAACTTATGCAATAAACAGTTTTCATTAAGCAGTACTAAAGCGCTCACATAATTCCTTTCCGAGAGAAAACTCCACGGAGATGTAAGTTCTTTAAACACTTAACGCCATGAATACGAATATTTTGTCTCAATTTGGTTTTAGATCGCACCCTCTTTCGTGCGTCATCATTCAAACTGCCGATTAAAGAAAAGTTCACCGATCACCAGACTGATAGTACCGTGCAATTACTAATCACCCTGCATGCCCAGCCACTATCTGGGGGTACTGAGGTGGTAGGCACGTTAGGCCGAGCCTCTGATGTAACAGGTGCCATACTTCCGGGTCAAACTCAACAGTGATCACCTGTCAAAGATACAGCATCTGACCCATAACACTACTCACCGTGCTGCCTACTGTTTGAGTATGTATCGAGATCATTTGAACTATGAATAAACATAGACATTAGCAAAATTCTATGGCAAACCTAACATTTAAGTTTTTGTTGAGTAATGTCAGGTTTGCCCGAGAATTTTGCTAATGTCTACGTTTATTCATAGTTCAAATGATGTTATACTAGAGACGTGTGACACTTTGATGAAGATAGTGTCAATTCATAGGTCGAGATGCTGGTATCTTTGATAGATTGGTCACTTTGTTAAGGGATTTTGTTAGATAATACGTCTTTACCTGTTACATAAGGGCTCAGCCCAAAGGGCTGTGCCCTTACCGCTTACACCCTCTTCAGGGTACCCCGAGATGGGTCTTCGTGCATCTCTCTGGGGTGATCTCAAAGTAGTGCTTACAGTGCTTACAGTGCTTACAGTGCTATCAAATCGCATCTGTATGATGCGCTGTTGCTTAATCTAACAGTTTTGAAATGATATTTTCTGAAAGGGGGGCGGAGTCTAAAATAGGGTAAGGATAAAAATATTTCATGTTACCTCATGAAAGCGTTAGGTGTTACAAGGAGCACATCCCCCTGGGTTTTCTCTCGGAAGGTTATGTGTTGCTTTAGATACTCTTGATTAATGAAAACTGTTTATTCGTAAGTTAGGTACGTTATGTTAAATATTACTATGACAATGTGAAAATAACACTGATTTGTTAGAGAAATGATGAGTTTTTGTAAGATATTACTGTGTTAATTGACGATGATGTGTTAGAGACGTGAGCCTAGATTAAGTTTTTGTTGGGTAATGTTAGGTTTGCCATAGAATTTTGCTAATGTCTATGTTTATTCATAGTTCAAATGATGTTATACTCAAAACGAGTGACACTTTGATGAGATGGTGTTAATTCATAGGTCGAGATGTTGGTATCTTTGATAGATTGATCACTTTGCGCGGGATTCTGCTAGATAATACGTTCTACCTGTTACATAAGTACCAGCCCAGTGGGGCCGTGCCCTTGTCACTTACGCCCTCTTTCAGGGCTCCGAGATGGGTCTTCGTGCATCTCTGGGGTGATCTCCAAGTAGTGCTTACAGTGCTATCAAATCGCCTCTGTATGATGCGCTGTTGCTTAATCTAACAGTTTTGAAATGATATTTTCTGAAAGGGTGCGGGGTCTAAAATAGGGTAAGGATAAAAATATTTCATGTTACCTCATGAAAGCGTTAGGTGTTACAAGGAGCACATCCTCCCCTGGGTTTTCTCTCGGAAGGTTATGTGTTGCTTTAGATACTCTTGATTAATGAAAACTGTTTATTCGTAAGTTAGGTACGTTATGTTAAATATTACTATGGCAATGTGAAAATAACACTGATTTGTTAGAGAAATGATGAGTTTTTGTAAGATATTACTGTGTTAACTGCCGATGATGTGTTAGAAACGTGAGCCTAGATTAAGTTTTTGTTTGGTAATGTTAGGTTTGCCCTAGAATTTTGCTAATGTCTATGCTTATTCATAGTTCAATTGATGTTATACTCAAAACGAGTGACACTTTGATGAAGATGGTGTTAATTCGTAGTTCCAGATGTTGGTATCTTTGATAGATTGGTCACTTTGTTGAGGGATTTTGTTAGATGATGCGGTTTTACCTGTTGCTGATATGCGAGAAAAGTGGGGACATATCGAGTATTGTATAACCTATTAGCTACTTTACCTTTGATAAGTAGGGAATTTTCAGGATGTTAGCTGATTATTCATACGCGAGGTATGTTAAGTTTGCCTTTGTACATTATATTCTTAGTTGCGGTTAAGATATGTTAGCTTTATTGACGCTAAAGCTTTGTTGGTTAAGCATATATTCAATGGTTAGTATATAAAGAACTTATTTTTGTGTTATGTTTGGATAAAACTTTGTTATGTTTACAATTATTCGTTGGTCTGTATGATAATTGGACAAGATTATGATAAATCCATGTTAAATATTACTATGTCAATGTAAAATTAACGTTAATATGTTAGAGATATGCTTGAAAAAATGTGAATAGGTTACGTTTTGTACGCTGTGTTAGGTACTTTACTGCTGTTAAGTATGGAACTTTGTTAATGTTAGTTGTTTATTCGTCATAGATTCGTCGTTGTACATTATTTTCTTAGTCCACATGATGCTATGTTAGCTTTATTAATGTGAAAACAATGTTACGTTAGCATATATTCGTTGGTTGGTATATAAAGAACTTAATTTTGGACTGTTATTGTTGTTGTTGTTGTTGTTGTTGTTGTTGTCTAACGAGAATATATACCCCTTTTGAACTGATATGGTTCGTTCGTGCATTGTATTCTTGTTTACTTTCTTCTGATTGGTTGAAAGAAAGAATCTCGTTACCTTTTAGAGCTGTTTATACATCCAAATTTCGTCAGTAAGACATTTTTCGTTGTGTTGGTATGATGACCTCTCATTCTGCTCCTACGAATGTCCTCTTTACGAGGACCTTTACATAGTATTTCCACTCAGGTGACTGATCATCGTCAAAAGTGAAATTGATTCCAACCCTCATACGTATCCTATCATAGTCTATTACAAGACTTAGACTATGATAGGATTCGTATGAGGGTTGGAATATAGCATCAATGACTTCATTAGCATGCATTTCGAATGATGTTTCAAGATCTCTTGGTTCATGGAAAAAGTTTTCATCAATAACCTATATGAAGTAAAGGTTATTGATGAAAACTTCTTCCATGGACTTTTTTAAGTTTCTCTACAGAGATATGCATTAAATGGATTAGTGCTGTAGGTTGTATGTGAATCTTTGTTAATGTTAGCAGTTTATTCTTGCTTAAGATGGGCCTGGTTTGCCTTTGTACATTATATTCTTAGTTCTGATAATGTTATGTTGACTTTATTAATATGAAAACTTTGTTACGTTAGAGTATACTCATTGGTCTGTATGATAATTACACACGGTTATGGTAAATTTTTGTTACATATTACCATGTTAATGTAAAATTAACATTGTTATGTTAGAGACATGCTTGATAAAGTGTGAATAAGTTACGTTTTTGGATGTTATGTTAGTTACTTTACTGGTGTTAAGTGTGGTCCTTTGTTAATGTTAACCATTTATTCTTGTTTAAGATGGGCTAGTTTCTCGTTGTGGGTTATATTCATAGTTCAGATGATGCTAAGTAAGCTTTTATTAATGTGAAAACTTTGTTACGTCAGCATATATTGGCTGATGCTTGTATAAAGAACTTGATTTTATGTTATGTTTATTCAAAATGATACTCGAAATGTGACCTTAATCAATAGATCAATAGATCACAGATGGTCAGGAGGGAGGTTGGATGCTGGTTGGATGGTGGTTTGATTTAGTGATTTACTGCTTTAGGGTATGTAAAAACGTAAATTTGTAAGTTATAAACATAAAAAGAATAAGAAATTTTATTTATTTATTTATTTATTTATTTATTTTTTATTTTTTATTTCTTGATGGTTCTGAAACCATTATTTTCGAAATCTACAGACCCAATAACATATATAAGGACACCAATATTGCATCATTACACTAATATTTAATAACTCGGCACCGCACCGGAGCCAGCACCGGTGCAGCTGTCAACTCCTACTCCTCTGAGTCAGACTCCTTCTTCATTCTTTCCCTCTTTATTCTTCCTTCATCCTTCTTCATTCCTCCCTCGGTCTCTGTTTTGCACTCTGTGCTCTTTTTTTCAGTCGGGACCCCCCTTAATGGGGGGTCCTAGACACCCTACACGGACTTATAACCATCATATTCGAACTCTACGACCTCGATAACCCTTATAAGGACACCAACATTGTTGTTATATGAATGTTTACTAACTAGGCACCGCACCGGTTCCAGCACCGGTGTCTGTGCCTACTCCTCAGACTCCTCATTCCTCATTCTTCTTTTCCTCCTTCCTTCCTCCTTCCTCCTTTCCTCCTCAATCTTCCTTTCTTCTTCCTTTTTTCTTCTTCTTCTTCCTCTGTTTTGCATTCCATGCATTTCTTCTTCTTTTTTTCAAATGTGGACCCCCCTCCGGTGGGGTCCCTGGACTCAGAAGCTGAATCCTACTCCATCTCCGTCACAGACTCCGCCTCCTGCTCCTCTATCCTGTCTCCAAATTTCATTCTTCTACGATCATTTTTAATTTTTTGTGGGGCAGCGTCCCCCCTTACGGGGGGACGCAGAGGAACGTAATCTCGTCTCCGACGAGATTACGTCATCATATAACTCACATCCAAATTTTAGCCCGATACGTTAAGCCTAACTGGGTTTTCAGGACGAATTTGACCTTGAAGCTAAGGGGGCAAGGACATCAACATTGTTGTTATACGAATGTTTATTAACTCGGTACCGCAGTGGCTCCAGCACCGGTGCCGGAGCCAACTCCTTGAATTCCTATACCAAGTCTTTCTAGAAACTCAACTCTGAATCCTCTCACCAAATTTCAGCTTTCTACGTCAATATTTAATGTTTTAATGGGGGTGGGTCCCCCCTTCGGGGGGACCCACGCAGGCGTAATTTCGTATACAATGAGGTTACCTCATCATCTAACCATCCTCCAAATTTTAGCACGATACGATAAGTTCGGAGTCGGAGGCAGGCTGGCTCTCAACGTCGGCGTCAAAACCGGATGCGAAGACGCGGCCACGGCGGAAAGCAAAGTCGGAGTGCGTAAAAAAACGATCCCTTACAGGGATCGTTTTTCGACTCAGATTCGATTTCCTTCGGAAATCGAATCTTCGACGTAATAATAATAATAATAACATTGGGTGTATGTGCACGCACGCGCGCGCGCTCGCTCGCTCTCTCTCTCATGCGCATCGAACACCTGGGTCGATGATTAGCCGTTAGGCCTAACTCAATCTCGGGTTTGGAAAGCCAAAAGGGTATAAACGAGGGCGTAGCGGCTACGCTCTCGGGGGTGACCCCCCTCTATATACATCCTACAGACTTGAAATTTACACGGATTCGTCCTTATCCCATATATAGATTATATTCCAAGTTTAAAGCAAATATCTCTTATACTTTTTGAGAAATCGCTGCCCGCGGTCCTCGGAATACTACTCACAACCCCAGAAAACTCCTCCATACGCAATCATGCCTTTCAAAATAATCACCCTATTGCACAAAAATTTTTTAGTTCCCTATCCCCTGCCAATGATCAACTCGACAGAAAGATTCTTGAGT
>JABUQX010088652.1:22500-37605 GCA_015478945.1 Trachelipus rathkii
TGTCATAGCCATAGAGCAACATTTTTCTTAGAAACATGTTGTACGAATATTTATGAGTTAGTACAAGGAAAGAGAGTTTGAATTTATTGGTAGTTTAGTTATAGTAGGAATTGACCGTACTTGTTTCGTGTTTCGCGCAGCACGTTCTTGTAAACTTTATCAAGCACTTCAGCTACTGCGCTGTCACTGGGAATGCACGAAAAGCTGAACTCCCTTACCAAGTATAACATCAGAATATGCGCCACCTGGTGCATACGACATTCTGAAACATTCAACGGATACACGGAGAGACGGATACCCTGGGTATAGTGGCAACATGTCGGACTATTGCCAGTGGAGTCAAACATCCCTGTTGAAGAAGACGTACGTTCTCGTGCTGAAAAACAGTCATCTTTCAATACAAGAAACATCGCACATTACGTGGGAGTTTCACAAAGCACTATGTTGCTAGTTCTGCAAGGTAACTCTATCATCCGCAGAAAATTACGTGTTGTTTATTGAGGACTTCTAACATCAGGTGAATTTCACTTCTACATTTGCTAAACTTTTGTCAACACCTTTTTGTCTTAATTCAAATATAGACTGTTTAGTTGATATTCCTTCTTCTCCCCTTCCCTACAACTCATTTAAGCATAGTATCACAATTTATAATAAAAATATGATATTTGCTAGAGGTGTACAGAAATTGCGGGAATGCTGGGATTTAAGATTTCAATTCGGTTCTGGCTCAGTCGGAATTTTGCAAAATTCCTGCAGGAATAGGAATTTATTTCCTTCTTAAAATTACCTCTTAACATCTGTAGTTCACTGCAAGAAACCATTTTTTATAACTATCATTAAATGTTATTTTAAAAAAAAAAGCAATTGTTTTTGCAACCACTGCTCTCTTACCCTTTAGTACATGCAATCTAACTTAAAACAAATATAGTAAATTAACATTTTTAATCTATCGTAGATCTTATAATTTGGCCTGGTAGTAATAGTAGTAATAAATTAATTTTTTTTAAATCTATCGTAGATCTATAATCTGGGCTGATAGTAATAGTAGGTTTAATCTACATTATAACAAATACTCGAGTAATAAGAAATAAATTTCTTAAACTATAACGATTATTTATCTCTTTTATACTTCTATATATAAAATATAATAGTTGTGTCCCGGAAATGGAATAAAAAAGATTATATACATATAGAGAGAGAGATACTTTTGAGATGAAACTTCACATTTACACATCTTAGTTACAGTGTTAGTAAAGTAGCCACTTATAAGCATAGTAGTACATGCTAAAAATATTAAATTATTAAAATTCTGCACAATTTAAAAAAGTTTGTCCTATCGGCCAAAATCTATGATCGATCATATGAAGCAGAACTTATTAGAATCTTGCACCAATATATCGTCGGCCCGAATGATGCAATCGAGATACATATGTAATATAAATTCTACATATATAATATCTTATTGAGCATGAACATAAAGTTCTAACTAAAATGTCCTACACTCAAAACCTCTATACCTTCATCCAAACCTGTTTCCTAACTGTTCTAAATAATGGAAAAGAGAAGTAAGCCAAAAACAAAAGTCATGGACGAGAAAGTATCTTCTAGCTAAATGAAAAAATAGGGATCAAACATATATGGAACTCAATCTGGGTCAAAAGTTAACACATAAACAAGTATATATTTAATTAACTTAGGCCAAGGTCTCTGACACTTTTTAGTTATAATTACTACGCTGAAAAATTAAAAAATATAGTAAAGTTACAAATATATAAAATACAAATACTAATGGTAACCAATCGATTAGACTCTATATCAAGGAATACCCAAAACTAGAATCGCCATTGCAAATTATTGAGAGACCATCACCTACTATAGTAATGAGCGGAGTATTAAGTCATACAACTTTAAGCACATATAATTAAGCTGAAACTTTCATTTGAAGAACCGAGGTGAGTCAATGACATGTACCAAAATAACTGTACTTCAAATTTCTTCAACATTTTTTCTCACGCATTCAATAATTCTTATGAAATTCTTAGGAAGAGTAGGTTCGAAGTAAATGCCCTACTTCTATATGATTGGTAATAAACCTCCATAGAGCGTAATATGGAGAGAGATTACTATACAGTAGTCTCACAGACCTGATATCTACAAAGAGCGAACAGGTGTTCAAGATCTAACTTATATGAAGCTCAGGTCTTTCCTATAAAGTACAGCTATTTATGGAGATATATAATGAAGCATAATGTATTCAACTGTTGACACAAAAAAAAAGAAATAATTTATATTTAGTTAACATCTTATGTCTTATTACTACTACAAAATAGATTCGGCTTAGAGTAATATAATTCAAACGTGAATCGAGGAATCAATACACTCTAGAATCAAAAATTTGTGCATAAACACTATGAAAGAGTCTCCCCACTAATTATAAATTCTTCTACAATAATATATACACATACAAGCCATGCAGTTACAAAAATATGGAAAACTAGTCTAAGAATTATGCTATTTGGTAGCGAGATATCGATGGATTATAAAACATCTGAGAGCGAGACTCTCATTTCACTTTTTCTCTTATATGCACTAAGAATTGGAGTAACTATAAGACAATATAACTTTCTTTGAAATTATTTTAAAACACATATTATGAGACCTTAACAATGAAAATTGCTTTAGATTCGCAGACCATCTTTTTTAGTCTTAATGCTATTCACTATCATGTATGTTCTAACCTTTGTAATTATCAACAAGTTCTTTTAATTTATGCATGCCGCACTATTATCTACATTGAGACTCTCTAGACAAAATATTGCTCAGATACCTCAAATGTTGATTAATAGACTATAGCTAACCACTCACGCCCTACATATGCAGCAGCGATACTTTTATTCCTTAAGTATTTGTTTGTCACCTGAAACTAACGGATACGTATCCAACAAAACTTGAGGTTATGAAGCTCAAAAATAACTAAGAATATATGTGACCCTAAAACACTTGTAGAACGTTCAAAGCTAAGATCACGCCATCTGATGCATAAAAGTATGTGCTTAATCACATAGAATATTCTTCTATTACATAACTATATCCAAAACATCCATATCATATAAATACATTCTGAAAACATAAATTGGATCACTTAGACACACGTTTCTAGATCTTATTACACCTAAAAGAGGCTCATAGCTTCTCGCGCGAGTTCCTACGAACTATAGAACTGACAGCAAAACATCTGATTGGTCAACATGATAACAAATTGTCATGAATCAATGTCACACAACAATTCACTAAATTCAAAGACTTCAATATATCTCTGAGAGAATCTAAAGCTACTGAGTATCATATGATTACAGGTTAGATGAACTGCTCAACTAATGCAATTTGAGAGAAGTTGACATTGTTACGTTGGTAAGCGAACACCTGCGACAAATTCAAACTCTCTGTATTAGTTCTATGCGAGGTTCCGTTGAGAATCATTAGGCTCATACTACTGATCTTAATTACGCTAAATTCCAGTGTTGAATATTTATACAGCACTTTCAGGCTATCACTGGCAGATTTTGCACCTCAATAAGATTATCAATTAAGTCTCTCAATATGTTTCTTTTATTCCAGTAAAAATTGAAAAAAGTATCCTTAGTACTAAGGCACATAGAGAGATACATTCTGACTTAAGAATTTTCGCAACTCTACGTGTCTAGAGTTTGTGTATCTAGTTCGTTATTGCTGCTCTTAGGAGGCATAAAACTACTATACAATTTACCACACAATTATAAGTCGACACTAAGCATAGCCTCATGAATACATCTTCCCTCTCTCCGCGATACTTGTGTAAGTGAGCATGTCTGATTATCTGAGATCTAAGTGAAATCTTGGTGGAAAGCGCGCAACTAGGCCATTGACGACTTTTGCAGATCCTCATCTTTAAATTATTACTTCTCTAGTCTCCTTTCACCAAACACTAATATTACACTTTCGTGCGAATACTGAGTGATATACAAGATATCCTTACTACCTCCTATTAACACCACTCTTATATCTATCTTCTATAGGCCTAGCTGACTAGAGATCACTCATTCCGTGGTCTACACACTTCATAATTTTCTTCTCACTTTCCACGCGCGTAAATACAAATATCTAGACTATTCCGAAAGAGCTTTTTCTTACTATTCTAACTAGCTATTTCCTGTGTGTGATTCTAAACTACAATGAGTAGTTCTATATATCTGAACTGATTCTAGCATTTTGTGTGTGTAACTACACACAGTGCTGTGCAAGATCATATCACTTTCGCCTAATTATCTTAACTTATATACATTCTTGATCAAATCCAAGCAGGGCATCTATTTCACTATATATACACCCTAAAGAGTCTCTCATCAGTATATTCACAAGCACTAATGAGCTACTACATATTACTTTTAATCACTCTAGTCAAATAAACTATTAATTTCAAAGAATGCACTGATTGAAATGACCCAATCTTTAATTTTTAAATATAAAGTAAAGAACTACTAAAGGAGAAGAGAGAATTAGACATGGAGGGTACTAATTCAGTGCTCTATTATCCTAAACAAGGATTTATACGATTTAATTCTATATCTAATTCCTGTATAAGGGCTCTTAAGCTTTCTCTATATATGGCCGAGGGATATAGTAGTGAAATATCTTATAATACACAGAGTAAATATAGGCATTAACAACTTTCAGAAGTTCTCGTTGAAATACTTGCAAAAAACTAGAATTATTTCACATGACATTACGAAAATATTAATCATAACCACAAAACTATATAGTTAAGTTCACTACGGAGTTGAGCAATAAATATGTGAGAGCAACTTAAAAAAGATTTGTATTGATCAATATAAATCAGATATAGTCTTTATTTAAGTAATATCTCTTATTATATTATAAAATAAGATCTACAAGATCAAAATCAGAAAATAGCCATGTACATTCTGCAGAGACCTTTAAGTACTTTCCTTCTGGCATAATAGAGACATGAAGTCTACACTTCTGAGAGATGATATTATTCTTTACAACCACACATCTTATCATGATATAATTAACAATTGTTTTAATCCTAGATGTTAGATTAAAGGTATTTATCCAGCAAAGTAATAAAGATACACAGAACTAACAATACAACAAACACAAACTAACACTAAGTAACATAATAATCAATCATATATTCACCACATATACCAACAAACTGATATACATCGTTGGAGATTAAAACAGCTCGCGAGAGAGGTAGCGCAGTTAAAGAGCAGACAAACAATACAGTGTTATAAAACTTATCACAATACAACTCTCCTGGCTACGAAGTAGAGACGAGTATAAGTTTTTATAATTAGGTGCTGTGATTAATGAATATATGATTTGTATATAATAATTACTTCTCTCGTATCATCTAATCACCATTTGAGCGATTGTTAAAACTGCCGCAAAAAAACACTATATAGAAGTCATAATACTGTATAAATTTCTGTTATTTTATAAATCGGATTTAGGCAGAGGCCATAACTAAAATATAACATAAGTATTAGTAAGATTAACATTTTATCTTATAAACAATTATTATTGAGTGTAATGCATTATAACATGTATATATATATAGTATTAGTTATCATTATAATATAACATATTAATATATATATAGTAAAAGTACACGTTAAGAGATAGGCTATCACTGAATGGCAGGGGACCTGTTAGAGCAATTATTCTCAAGCCACTGAGTACTAACGCTATGACCTTTATATAAATGAGGGCCTATATCAGCACTAGCATTAGCAGTAGGCTTAAACAAGATTTATACACCAAATATATACAAACACTCAATATTATGCATATTGAGACTATTTAGCATGTAATATTATTATATAATTAATTATATATTATATATAATATATATATATATGTATATATAATAATAATTATATTTTATATATATATATAAATTAATATATATTTATATTATATATATATATATATAATATATATAAATATATATATAATAAATTATATATTTAATATAAGGCGACTCCTAGCTTCATTGGTATTAGCTCATCATACTTTAGACAAGTCGAGGGGGTCACCATATCGAGTACTGGTTGGAGCTAAGAGAAATGTGATATACATATTTATTATAATACAAGCCGATTCCCAATCACTTACTAGACGAATTGTATATTGGGGACAGATTTGTGGGCACTTAATTGCTTTATACAAAATCGTGTAATTTAAAAGCCGGCGGGCGCAAATCTCGAGGCAAAGACTTAGTCACCCACACGAGGAGCGCATCACGCACGATTATTGCCAAAAATTTAGACCTCTGGTAATATGTCTTTAAACCAAAGGACATTGTCGCCGGAAGGGTCCCAACTAACAGGTAAAATTTTAATGTTCTACTAAAGCACGAAAGTTTAAGAGAGAGATCGCAATTTAATTATTAAAATAAAATATAAAAATATAAAATAAAGGGCGTATCGACCTAGACAATCATACTCACATTAATTATATATATAGTTATCAGTAAAGTTGCACTTCGTTATAATATACGACTTTCACTAGGGTTTACAAATTCATTATCTCCTTTAAGTAACTTATCCCTCTCAATTAGAAAATATTACGGCTTAAAATAACAATACAAACTAACAAAATAAATTAAATAATTAGAAATGAAAATAAAATATAAAAATAATGGTGTTAAAAAATAAAAAATAATTAAAAAATATAAAAAAAATTTAAAAAAATAAAAAATGGTAAAAAAAAAAATTATAATATATATAAATTTATAATCAATTTTATCACCGCCAAATAGTTTAAAATAATTCCCCTTTGAAATATGAACTGCCTGAACATATGTAATACGCTTTTGTTAAACCAGATTTTTCACTATGTATAGGTTTATAGCAGCTGAAATGTTGATTAATGCGCACTATATATAATCTATGTAATCAAACATATTCTTAAATATGAATGACTCTAATTTCTTGTGAATTATAATAGTTATATCCTAATTTAATTTATCGGAATATTGATTTTATAATATATATATTAATAATATAGTGTTATAGAGGACGAATATATCCAGTCATCGTCATCGTCACATCGAGACAAAAATCGGCATTTTTTTTTAAAATAGTCAGAAAAAAGGAAATTTCGCCGATTATTTTGCCGATTAATTGAACAAATATTTAGAATTTTGAATAATAATATATAATAAGAATATAATATAATAATAATATAATAATAATAATAAGATAATATATAATATATATAAATATATATATATATAACTATATATATATATATATATATATATATATATATATATTATATAATATATATATATATATATTATATATATATACGGTATATTATAATATATATTATATATTAATATATATATATATTATATATATATATATATATATATATATAATATATTATATTATATATATATATCGTATATATAACGCCCATTTTGCTTATGTTCCTGTTAAGACATTGTGGGTGCCTAATGGTTTCCGCCTTCTGCTTATGCGTTCATACCACACTCAATCCTCTCAGACCATATCATATACACATACTTATATCAACACACCTCTTCTAGACAACATCTTACAGACATCCCTATCCCTTGTATCCATACGTGTGGGGAGAAAGAATTGTCCACAACGTATGTTCTGGCGTGTCGTAGAACAGGCGACTAAGGGACGGTGGTAGTTAGGTTCGGGCTGCTACTACCACTTATCTTTGCCAGGAATGCTAATGAATGCCTCGGAGAAGGTCGTGATCGATAGTAAGCACCCTTCTATCCTTTGGCGAAAAAGGTATGAATCGTATCTGTATATTAAATGATGTCAAGAGGAATAAATGTTGAGAAGAGATGAGGAGAGAGGTGATGGATGTTTTAGAAAGGGCAAATTTGATTGCTCGCTGTGACTGAAAACAAAGATGAAAGAAACGGTGAAAATGAGTGGTGTGGTGTGAAATGTGTTTGTGTTGCTGTGGAAAAGGAATGAGAGGGGGATAGAAGGATTTGCAATTCTGATGAGTGAGTTGTGGTAGAAAGCTATGGTTGATTTTGTGTGTGCGAGTACAATTTAAGTTTTAAAAGGTCAAAAATTTAAGTTTTGAAAAGGTCAAAATTTGTGTGGTTGCGAAATATGATCCATCTGAGGGTAAAGTTGAAAAGGAGTACGGATTTTCTGGGAATAATCTGAATGATGTTTTGGATGGGGGGAATAGTGATTCAGTTCATTTGCCACAGTATCTGCCCATTCAAGGAGTTTTTTTTTACAGTTGTCACCACCTCACGGGCAGAGCCCTATTCAAGGAGGGGGTGTTAGGTAACTCTCAAAAGTCACCTGCTTAGCGCAAATTCGCATATGCAGCTATTCATTCGGCAGGCTTTAAGTGCAAGGAGATAACTTAGTAGGAAGATACAAGAAGATGGAAAGATAATTCTACCAATAAAACAGAGGTGGGTGGGAAAAGAAAGGAAGCACACAGCAAACTAGAAGGAGTTATCAATGTCAACAAAACTCGTGCGCAGTTACAGCACCTATTGTGCTACGAAGGCGTCGTAAAGGTGGTGGTATCGAGTGATAAAGTTCCCTCGAGCACTTGCCGGTGCGGTACCTATAGAAAAGAATAAAGCACCAACATCGCCTCGCAAAGATGGGGTCAAGTGAACTGGACAGTACAGAACAGTTTTATAAGCCTTTTGCGTTGACTTACCCTGTCCAAAAGCCGGTTGAAACCAGAGCCCCCCCCCACCCCAGAGTATGAGACCCTTTGTATAGCGGGCAACTGAGAAAAGGAGAAGTTCTTTTCACAGTCTAAACAAAACTTCCAGTTCCTTTGAGGCCGCCCTAGCAAAACCGTTGTGATGTGAGCTTTCCAAGACATTTTTTTTGTTCATCGTTTAAGGCCAAGGATGTTTATATTGTCACAGGAGAGACGAGACAGAACCGTCGAAAGAGACAGGGAAGTTAGAAGGTATTTTGGAGCAGGAGATTTGTAAAAGTTGGGTCTTTAAAGAATTGGATTTCACAAAGTTATTTCTATCCATCAGCGAGAATAAAATCGGAAAGATTAAGACGAGAGGCACTTCCAGAAGTAAAGTGGGAGTAGAAATTGATAATGAGTTATAAGAATGTAAAAGGTCGATCATCGCGAATACGAGTGGATAGAGCTTAGAGGTGCAGGTGAGAAGATCATATAATGAAAAGTAGGAATTAAAGTAGGAGAATAAGAGACAGAACCCTGAGGAACACCACTGATTGACAGAAAGAAGAAAAAGTCCGCCCCATCAACAACAGCCGATATTGAGCGATTTGAAAGAAAGCTAGATATAGGTAGCAAAGAGAAGGAAGGAAACCCAAAGGAGGGGAGCTTGGAGAGCAGTGACGCGTGCCCATACTCGGTCCAATGCTTTTGGATATGTCAAGCGCCACCACCGAAGTCTCCCCGTAGTTCTAAGAGCGAAAAACCAAAATCGGTTAGATAGGAATGTAAATCGCCAGTAGACTTCGTGCAAGAAGAGGTGTACTGGCGATCGGGTGAGTTCCAGATGATCTAAGAAGTAGGTGGAGAAGGGTTTCAAAGATCTTAGATAGAATACAGTGAGAGCTATCAGGGCGATAGTTAGAAGGATCAGAGCGGTCTTCCTTTTTTCGGATAGGTTGGACATGTGCGACTTCCAACACTGAGGGAGGGAAGTGCTAGTATTGAGACATAGAGAATATAGTTGGACGAGGGCCGAGAGAATTAACCTTTTCAGTTGGAGAATTAGCACACAATGTCAGATGAATAAGAGGAGGAAAGGCAGATTTACAGAAGTTCTTAGAGATGAAAGATTTGTCAGTAGTAGAACCAAGGAGTTAGCGCCCTTTCCTTTGATGAAAGCCAGCTTTTCTCGTCGACGAAGAGTATCCCTGCAAACGATTTCTAGCTGAATGAAAATTCAGCGAGAGTGATAGGAGAAACGAGAATTTTTCCACACCGATAGGTACTATCTTCTAAGCCTGAATGCCAGAGAACTAAGCACGCATCGAACCATGGTTATGAGGAAAAAAAGAATTTAAGTTTTAACGACAGGAATGAATGAAGGAAAGAAAATATTTAGCTGAAGAAGGAATGAACCTGTTCATACCATCAACGATTAACAGCTCCCTCCTTATCTTTAAATCTTTATACATCCAGCATTATTCCTTATTGAGGTAGCCAATTTGCTATCCTCTGCAAACTTGGAAACCTTACATTTAAGTCCCCTGTCTAAATTATTTTATACATGTATGAGAAACAGCCACTTGCCCTAAGAAATCGTTACGGACCACAAACATGTCTCTCCTCATTTCCATTAAATAGAATATTTATTTCATTGATAATATTATTATTATTATTATTATTATTATATTATTATTATTATATGTATCTGTTATGTTATTGTTGTTATTGTTATTGCTTATTGATTATTATTTGTTATTGTTAATTCATTATATTATTATTATTATTATTATTATTATTATTATTATTATTATTGTTTTTATTATTATTATTATTAATTATTTATTATATATTCTTATTATTATATTATTATTATTATTATTATTATTATTATTGAGATTAAGAAAAACAAAAATTTTGATCGCTAAAGTATTCGGAAGGTTGAACCCCCTGACCCTCCTGTGAGAGAGAGAGAGAGAAGAGAGAGGAAGAGAGAGGAGAGAGAGAGAAATTTTAAAAATAGTTTTAATCGTAATCGTCATCGTCATCGGCAAAAATCTGCTTAATCGTCATCGTCATCGCAAAATTTCATATCGTCCATCACAATATATATATATATATATAATAATAATAATAATAATTCACTTTCTTTCTATACGCCTATTATAGAATATTTCCTATGTGGGAGACGGTGATGAGCATAATATATATATATATTAGTAGTATATATATAATATATATATATATATATATATATATATTATATATATATATATATATATATATATATAATATATATATATCGTAGTATATATAGTATTATATATACTATTAGTGATGGGGCACGATTATCGTCATCGTCATCGGCAAAATCAGCAATGTTTTTTTTTCAATCGTCATTGGCGAAATTTTCGCCGATTTTTTGCCGATTATTGTGTCAACATGTAAGATTCCAACTAATATTAATCAATAAAATAATAATAATAATAATAATAATAATATATAATATAATAATATATATATAATATATATATATATATATATATATATTTATATATATTATATATATATATATATATATATATATATATATATATATATTATATTATTATATATATATATATATATATATAATATATATAGCCCATTTTTGACATTCCAGTGGCTATGGTTTCGCCTTTCTGTTATGGCGTTCATATCCACACCATCCTGCCCAGACAAACCATTATCATATACAAATACTTATATCACACCCCTCTTCTAGACAAACATCTTACACGACTCCTATCCCTTATATCCCATACGTGTGGGAGAAAAAATTTACCCACATCGTATGTCCTGCGTGTTGTAGAAAGGCGACTAAGGGACGGTGGTAGTTTAGGTTGGCTGCCCACTACCACTATCTTTTGCCAGGAATGCTAATGCATGCCTCGGAGAAGGTCGGGATCGCAGTAAGCGCCCTTCTATCTTTGGCGAAAATGTATGAATCGAATCTGTATATGAAATGTCAGAGGAAAAAATGTTGAGGAGAGAGGTGATGGATGTATTCAAAAAGGGCAAATTTGATTTACTCTCTGTGACTGAAACAAAAGATGAAAGGAAACGTGAAAATGAGTGGTGTGGTGGGAAATGTGTTTGCGTTGCTGTGGAAAGGAATGAGAGGGGGATAGAAGGATCTGCAATTCTGATGAGTGAATTGTGGTAAAGAGCTATGGTAGCATTTTTGTGTTGTGTGAGTACTAGAAGTCTAAAGGTAAATTTAAGTTGAAAGGGTCAAAATTGTGTAGGTTGCGAACATATGATTCATCTGAGGTAATGTTGCAGAGAGTACGATTTTCTGAGATAATCTGAAATGATGTTTTGAAGGTGGAGGGAATCAGGAGAATTCAGTTCATTTTGCCACATATTCTGCCATCTCAAGGATTTTTTTTTTTACAGTTGTCCCCACCACTCACGGGGCAGAGCCCTATTCAAGTAGGGGGTGTAGTACTCTCAAAAAGTTCACCCTCTAGGGCAAATTTACGCATTATGAGCACAAGAACGCAGGCCTTTAAAGTGAGCGAAGATTAAATTTCATATGTAGGAAATACAGAAGAATGGAGAGAATTCACAGATACAGAGGTGGTGGGAAAGAAGGGAGCACCACAGCAAACTAACCTTCGTCTTAATCTCGTTTCTTTCAAACCCTCCTTTTACACAACTCCTGCCAAATCTCTCTAACAATCCTCTCAACTCTTCAGATTCGCCACACACACCAAATCATCCGCAATATAATAGGTAGGGCACCTCCACTCATACTCCACATTCTAACAGCCATTCTTCTGTCATGCCCACCTTCATTCTTTCATAACCCCATCATATACAAATTGAATACCCAGGAGACATAACACAACCCTTCCTCACTCCGCTATTAATACTAACCAATCACTTTTGACACCAATTTTATTCTTACACACGCCTCACTATCGGTCATAACATACTTTTGATTCCCATTCAAAGCCTATCACCAACACTATATTTCACTAACAACTGCCATAGACCTTCCCTATTAACCTATCATACCCCTGTTGCAAATCCATAAAACTAAATACAATTTATCTTCTTCCTCATTTTCTCTATCATTTTGCTTCAAATGTAAAAGATTTTGATCCAGCATATTCCTCTACCACTCCTAAACCAATCAGTCCTAAACCAATCAGTCCTTCAGTCACTCAGCGCACTCTTTCGACCAAAACACTAGTAATTACTTCTTATCTATATAATTATCATAATACCCTAATATATCTACAGTTCCCTTTATCCTCCTTACCCATTATAAGGTACTATTACTGCTCTCCTCCATCCCTCGAAACTAATACCCCCAATAAACGCTTTAATTACACAACTTCAAGACCAGCTAATTCAAATCACCATCTTGCTCCGTTTCTTGATCCCTTTTCACCAGTAAATTTCAGTCTTACCTGCAGATTTCCAATTCTTCAACTTTCTCACTCTACCATTTCCTCTCTTTGCTAATAACCTCATTCCCAAATACCTATTCCTTCTTGCGCACCATCAAACCCTCACACAGTCATTATCACCTTTCATTACTGCCAATATATCAGATTTTTAAAAGTGTTCTTTCCAACAACTCACTCCATCATTTCATCAGTTACACAGAAAACAACCATCCCTATTCATTATTCTGAACAGCAAGTTCCCCTTATTCTAATTCTTAACCTTTCGCCGCTTCCTTCCAGAAGAGCTTCCTATTTCCCTTGTATGTCCCCATTCTTCCTCCTTCCAATCTGTTCATTTAACCTCTTCTTTTCTCTTACGTATCGCAGTCTTTTTAGCCTTCCTTTTTCCTCCCTATATAATTTTAAGCATCTTTCTTTTGAAACTCATCATTGGCTTTTTATAGTACATTCAACCACGCTTTCTTTTTTACTTTTAAACCGCTAACATCACCTCTTCATTCCACCACTCACTGTTATCATTCTTATTCCTACTTTTGCACACGCACCACTGCTAACAATTGAACAATTGCTTCCTTCATTTGCTTCCAGATTTATTCAGTTTCAACTTGTTCACATTCAATCGATTTACTTCGAGCGTTCTTACATACTTATCCCTATTACCTTGTTCACTAAACTTCTCACTCTAAATTTTTACCAACTTCCTTCCATATCACCTTCCTCTCCATCAAGTCCCCACTAACTTAATTTTAAACAGAACAACATAAGATCCGATAATCCCATTCCTAAACCCTCACTGATTTAAACATCCAACACATACTTCAACATCTTTCCTTCTTCACCAACACAAAATCATCATAACTTTTCACTTCGATACATCTCTACCTACACCAATCTAGTAATACTATGGATACTCTTTGTGTTTAAAGAAAGTATTACTTACACACTTACCTCTCCCTCACAGAAATCAATCACCTTCCTACCATTCTAATTTTCTCCTGACAACCCAAACCACCTGTTATACCATCCTTTTTTTGATCATATATATATATATATATATATATATATATATATATATATATATATATATATATATAATATATATATATTATATGTAGACAAATTATTTATATATAATATATATATATATTATATATATATATATATTACCGTATATATATAATATATTATATATATATATATATATATTATTTATGTAATATATATGTTTTATATATATTTTATTTTTTTTAATATATATATATATATATATATATATATATATATATATATATATATATACACTGTATTATAAATCCGTAATAATAGTCAATATTTAGGCCTTGAAAGGTATTGGTACTACTGTATATTTTTAAAACAACTTTAATTTAAAAAAAATAGATTTTGTTAAGAAAATGGGCAAAATGATAAACTTTTGTTTAAAAAAAAAAATGATTTTAAACAAAAAAAAACTTAATGTTTTTTTACAACGATATATATATATATATAATTATATTATAATATATATATTTAAAGATATATATATAATATTATATATATATATATATATATATATATATATATATATATATATATATCAGTAATTTATAATATACATATATATAATATATATATATATATATATATATATAATATATAATATATATTATATATATTTATATATATATATAATATATATATATATATATATACGGTATATAATATATATATATATATATATATATCTATATATATATATATATATAATATATATATATATATATATAATATTTATATATTATATATAATATATATTATTACTGTAATATATATATGATATATTATATATATATATATATTATTATATATATACTATTATATATATATATATATATATATATATATA
>JABUQX010088653.1:0-10000 GCA_015478945.1 Trachelipus rathkii
GGGAGGGGTACCTGATTTCTGATTACTACTTTTGGGGTATGTAAAAACTCAATTTTTTTAAGTTATAAACATAAAAAGAATAAAAATATTTATAATTTTTTTTTTAATTTTTTTATTTTTTTTTTTTTTTATTTTTTTTTTTTTTTATTTATTTATTTATTTTTTTTTTTTTTTTTTTTTTTTTTTTTATTTCCTTATTATTATTTACAAAACTTGCAACCCTCATGATTCTGAGTTCTACTCTCTTATAAACATATATTTTGATACTAATATGGGACTAGACGATTATTTATTAATTCAGCACTGCACCGGTGCAGATGTTAACTCCGGCTCTTCTTACTCAGACTCCTTCTTCACTCTTTCTTTCTCAGCCTCCGAATCCGACTCCTTTCTTCACTTCTCTTATGTATTCTGTTCATTTCTAAGGGGTACCCCGCCCACACTGGGGGTTCCTTGACACCCTTTACGACTTTGAAACCATCATATTCGAGATCTATGGGTTCAGTAACATATATAAAGGCACCAATATTGTATCATTACACAAATATTTAATAACTCAGAACCGCATCGGAGCCAGCACCGGTGCAGCTGTCAACTCCTACTCATATGAGTCAGACTCCTTCTCCACTCTTTCCTTCCTTATTCACCCTTCTTCCTTCTCCCTTCCTCTTTCAGCCTCAGTTTTGCACTCTGTTTTTTTTTTAGTTGGGACCCTCTCTGTGGGGGGGTCCTAGACACCATATACGGACTTATAACCATCATATTCGAGATCTACGGGTTCAATAAAATATATAAGCACACCAATATTGTTGTTATACGAATGTTTATTAACTCGCACCGCATCGGCTCCAGCACCGGTGCGAATATCCAAACTCGCTCAGATTCCGATACAACTCTTTCTAGAAATCAACTCTGAATGCCTCTCACTAAATTTCAGCCTTTTACGAACATGTCGATTTTTTGGTGGGGGTGGGGCCTCCCTTCGGGGGGGCCTACGGAGACGTAACCTCGTCTACAACAATGTTACGTCACCATCTAACACCCTCCAAATTTTAACCCCCAATATGATAACTCATAACCCATGTTAGATAATATATCGGAACCAGAGCCTGAGCCGGAGCCAAAGCCTACTTAAAATGTGATTCCCTTTAAAATATATATATATATATATATATATAATATTATATATATATATATATTATATATTATATATAGTATATATATATAGGAATTGACGGAAGACCGGAGCGGTGCGGAGTCAGGAGTGCGTAAAAAAACGATTCCTTACAGGATTCGTTTTTTGACTCAGGAACAATCCACTTCGGGAATCGATTTCTTCGAATTAATAATGAATAATAATAATAATATAATAATAAAATAATAATAAAAATAAGTAATAATAATTATAACACATGTCGATCGTGGGTGGCCTCGCGTTAGGCCTAACGAGTTCGGAATTGGAGCTGCAAAAAACGGCGTAAGCGACATATTTCGCCTTCACTCTCGGGGGCAGCTACCCCTTAGAATCGACCTAGCATTACCAAAACTCGGTGGTAAACAGTTTAACACACCAAAGAGCATTATACCAAGTTTCATAACGAGTACCTCAGCGTCTTCGAGAAAACGGCGCCGCGGAGATGGCCCCTACTACTACTACTACACACACGACACACACACAACACATATATATATTATATATATAGTAATATATATATATTAATATTATATATTTATATATATATATATATATATATAGATATTATAATATATATAATATATATATATATATATATATATATATATAAGATATATATATTTATATATATATATATATAAATAATATATATATATATATATATATCAATTTATCAATACTATATATATATATATATAATATATATATATAATATATATATTATATATATATATATTATATATATGATATATTATTATATATATATATACTATATAAGTATATATTATTATATATAATATATATATATTATAGTATATCATTACCAAGCCTACCTTCCCCAAGACTGAGAGTAAGGTACGTCATATGTGCCGGAAACAGAAAAGTAGTAGTTGAATATGACGCAAGTCGAAAAGAAAGCCCAGCCTTACCGCCCCTTTTATACCCTTAAATGATAACACGTCGCAGACAGAAAAATCCACCCTAGAGATTCAAGGGACTACGACGGACCCTCACTATGGTATCTCGTCAATGTAGGGTTCATCCCTTTGCCCAGGTGGGCCACAACCATACACCCCCCTCACAAAACCCCGCCAATCGCAATCACTCTTATTATGCACATTTCTTTTCGCCTGTGCCAAACTCACATTCCTCTCCTCCAGGCAATCCTTTACTGACTCAATACACTTTTTCTTTGGTCTCCCAGCACACTCACCACTATACATTCACTCAACCAACCGACTATCATCCATCCTTTCCACATGACTAAACCATCTCAATGTACTTTCATTTATCCTCTTATTTACTCCTCTCTTCACACCACACAACTCCTTAATGCGTTTATTTCTCATTTTATCAATCCTTCCCACACCTAACACGCCCAAAGATTGTCCATCTGAACACATTGTAGTTTATATTTATACCTCTTATTCCAGACCATAGTTTCACTACTATACATTAACACAGATAACTAGCACTCAAGACAATTAAAATAATGCAATTAAATCATTGGTGGATGTGAAGGGACTAACCCTTCACATCCACCAAGGATTTAATTGCACCAGCCACCTTCCTGCCATTCAAAACTTACCTACTACAATCTGCATCATCCGTTCCCTTTTCATCCAACATATATCCTAAATATTTAAACTTATTCTTATTCCAAACCATCTCAATGTACTCTCGTTTATTCTCTCATTGTCAGATTGTCCATCTGGACACATTGTACCTTTAGATATATACCTCTTATTCCAGACCATAGTTACACTACTATATATTAACACAGGTAACAACATACCCTCATGCAAAATCCTAGCGCACTCAAGACTTAATCACTTTACACTCACCAAGGATTTAATTGCACCAGCCACCTTCCTACCTTTCATACTACACTCTGCATCATCTGTTCCCTTTTATTCCAACATATATCCTAAATATTTAAACTCACATACTTGTTCCAGATGTTCAACATCTAACATGAATTCACACTGAGGACTTTCCTTTCTCCTTTTACACCCTGCCAAACCCCTCTATCAATCCTGTCAAACTCTCTTCAGATTTACTGCATAAAACCAAATCATCCACAAGCAATAGGCATGGCACCCTCCACTCTCTTCCATTCTTCATCATTATAACACCTTCCCATGCCACCCCTACCTCTAGTTCTTTCCATAACCCCATCCATATACAAATTAAATAACCAAGGAGACAAAACACACATTAAACCACTCACTTTCAACTACATTTATCCTTACACACGCTTCACTATCGTTATACATACTTTTGATTTCATTCAGAGGGCTACCACCAGCACCATATATCACTAACACTTGCCACACAGATTCCCTGTTAATTCTGTCATACACCTGTTCATGGGCATCGGCAGAAAATTTTCCAGGGGGGGCAAAGCTTATATATATATATATATTTATATATAATATATATTTATATATATAAATATTATATATAATATATATATATATATATATAATATATATATATATATATATATATATATATATATATATATATATATATATTATATATATATATATATATATATATAATATATATAATATATAGCAATATATATATATATATATATATATATATATATATATATATATATATATATATATATATATATATATATATATATATATATAATATATATATATATATATATATATATATATTATTTAAAAAAATTCAGATCCCGAATTCCAGGGGGGGCAAGTGCCCCTCCTTGCCCCTATGTGCGGACGCCCATTCGCCTGTTGCAAGTCCATAAAATCTAAATACAATTTATTCTTCTTCTCAATCATTTGTTTCAATGTAAAAAGCTCTTCACCAATCAGTCCCTCAGACACCCGACCGACGCGTTCTTTCAAAAAAAAATACCAATATATATCTTCCCTACAACACTTAATAAACTAATTCCCTTATAATTCCCACAGCTCTCCTTATCCCATTTACTCTTATATAATAGTACTATTATTGCTCTCCTCCAATCCCTCTTAACTATACCCTCCATAAATGGTATATTACACGGCTTCCAAATCCATTGAATCACCATCTCGCCTCCATTCTTGATCATTTCACCAGTAATTCCCGCACACACACACTCACTAACATCTCTTAATTACTGATAATGTTATGCAGATTTTCGAGGTGTTCCCTCCACACTCTCGTCACATCCATTTCATCAGTTACGAAAGCACCATCCCTATTCATTATTCTATGCAGATTTCAATTACTCTCATTCCTAAACTTTCGCTCTTCCATCCCGAAAAGCTTCCTATTCCCATGTAAGTCCCCATTCATCCTCCATCCAAACTGTTCCTTTACCTCATTTTCCTTCCTACACATGCAACTTTTAGTCTTTTTTTTTATTTTCCTCCTTAAATAATTCCAAACACCTTTCTTTTGAGACTGCATCATTGGCATTTAGTACATTCAACCCCACCTCTTTTTTACTATTAACCGCTTGCATCATCTCTTCTTTACACCACTCACTATTAACATTCTTACTTCCTACTTTAGCACATCCACATACTTCTCCTGCACCACTAAGAAAGGCTTCCTTCATTTGCTTCCAGATCTGTTCAATTTCATCTTGATCACATTCAACTGATTCATTTGCAAGCGCTCTTAAATACTTTTCCTTATTATCATACTCACTGAATTTCTCACTCTTAATTCTTCCCTCTTCCTTCCTTATCTCCTTCTTCACTATCCAAGCCTCCATTAACTTAATCTTTTGTAAAACAACATAATGATCCGAAAATCAAATCCACCTCCCCTCACTGATTTAACATACTTCAACATTATCTTCTTCAACACAAAATCAATCATACTTTTCACTTCAATACTATCTCTCCTACACCAACTCTAGTATACTTGTGAATATTCATGTGTTTGAAGAAAGCATTAATTACACACATACCTCTCTCCTCACAGAAATCAATCACCTTCCTACCATTCTCATTTCCTCCCGTCACCCCAAGTTACCTGTTAAACCATCACTTTTTGATTCCCTATCCAATCATTTAAGTCGCCCAACACAATCAATCTGAAGCTCCTACTCACTCCATCCAAAACATCATTTAGATTATCCAGAGATCGCACTCTCCCCGATCTCCAACTCAAATCACCCTTCAAATGGCCATATGTTACAAAATATATTGATCTTTTCAAACTTAAATCAAACCATTAGAATTCTAGTGCTCACACAAACAAAATCCACCATAGCTCTGTGCCACAGCCAAAATCGCAACTCTTTCTCTCCCCCTCTCATTCATTCCTCTCCACTCCAGCACATACACATTCCACACCACACCACTCATCTTCACCGCTTCCTTTCATCTTTGATTCAATCACGGCGAGCAAATCAAATTTACCCTTTCTAAATACATCCATCACCTCTCTCCTCATCATTTACTCCTCTGACATTCCATGTACCTATACTATTAAAAAAATTTTGCCGAAAGATAAAAGGTCGTTTACGGCGATCATAATCATGTCCGAGGCCTGCAAAAGCAAACCTAGCAAGAGATAAGTAGTAGTTGACAGCAAACCCAACAACCACTATCCTTTTAGTCCCCTTCTACGACACGCAGAACATAGGCTATGGGAATACTTCCTCCCCCACCACACAAACACACACAGGGATATATAGAATGGTATTATCTGTAAAAGTGATATTAATGTTTTATGGTCTGTTTGTGATTCAGAGAGTCTACTCCCATGTAAAAAAGAGCATGGATATGAACGCAAATAAGTTTCAAGGGATATACGGCACAAACAAAAGGCCCAATGGGAGGTACACTAATCGCTATGAGTGTGTTACTCTCCATCTGTCCATTTAGTCGCCTCATATGACACGCGAACAAACAGTATTCTTACATCTCTTCATATAATATAGAATTGATATATTAATAAAGCCCATAATTTTACCTATTTTCCCAAGGCTTTTTTTTTTTTTTAATAAAAACCGGGAGGGTTGGGCAATTTAATTTTTTTTTTTTTTTTTTTTTTTTTTCCTGGAACAAATGAGAATGGTAGGAAAGTAATTGATTTTTGTGACGAGATGCATGCGCGTGAGCAATACATTTTTCTAACGTCAGATTATACATAAGTATAAGAGGAGTTTGTGTAGGTAGAGATGGTGGCGAAGTGAAGAGTATGATTGATTTTGTGTTGTGAAGATGCTGAAGTATGGGAAGGATGTTAAATCAGGGAGGAGGTTGAAGATTGGAATATCAGATCATTATGTTTTTATATAAAATTAAGTTAGTGGGGGAATGGATAGAGGGAAAAGAAAAAAGGAAAGAAGTAGGGAGAATTAGAAGTGAGAAGCTAAATGAACAGGGTTATAAGAAAAAGTATGTAAGAGCACTTGCAAATAAGTCAGTTGAATATGAATAAGATAAAACTGAGCAAATAATGAACGCAAATGAAGGAAACGTTTGTTACTAGTGCAAGACAAGTACGTGGGTGTGCTAAAGTAGGAAGTAAGAATGTCAATAGTGAATGGTGAACTGAAGAGATGATGCAAGCGGTTAGAAGTAAAAAATGGCGTAGTTGAATGCAGGGTTGTGGAGTCGGTAATTTTGAAGAGAGTGGAGTAGGAGTCGGTAATTTTGAAAAGGGTGGAGTCGGAGACGGAGTCGGTAATTTTCAAGAGGTCAGAGTTGATAACTTTTAAGATAGTAGAGTTGAAGTCAGAAAATTTTGAAATGACAAAGTTGTAAATTGTGACTCTGTGAGTGACTTCAATCACTTCATACAAGTTCACTGACTTGCGACTTCCACATCACAAAATGCAATTTCAAACTTCGAAGTTATTTAACCTGCACCTTATGTTTCAATTTGGATTATATTCTAATAAATTCAGCCTTCAACCTTATTCCATCTATATTTAAGATGCTGAAGAAATGAAAGACTACATGGTATGAAGAGAAATTTCTCTTATTGACAATGATATTCTACTAGCTGCTGTTTATATTGATCCTATCTGCAGGGTAAGCTTAAGTTAAGATCAACAACAAAAAGCTAAATCTGTACTTTACAACGTGGCCATTTGAATTAAAGAGTTGCAGGAAGTTCAAGAAGAAAAGGATACACCTGAACATATTTTAAGCGATGAAACAACAACTATCCCCATTACTACCTTCTCAAGTCATTTTTCAGAAAGCTCAGAAGATGAGTATAAAAGCTTCTAGATATTGAAGCGCTTAGTCCGAAAGCGTCAACTGGTTAGAAAAGGTCAAGATCTTCTCATGTCTTGTAACAATATTCCTAACTTTAAACAAAATTCTTTGCTGCACTAAAGGAGTTGAAAAAATTGATATAAACTTCGAAGCTTAAATTAGAAGAGGCCATCGAAAAGTATTCAGACATTGTGCAAGAAGCTGCAATTGCCGTTACTGCTCTACCTCCAACAGAAGTTATCGTTGAACGGCTTTTTCTGCTCTTCGCATTATAAAATCAGACCTAAGAGGAAAAATGAAGGAGGACCTGCCAGATGCTATTCTATTTTTAAAACTAATTTCTTCAAAATTGTTATTTCTTCTTAGTTTCAGTGTCCTAAGTAATATAGCATTTAATATTTATATATATATATATATATATTATATATATATATATATATATATATATAATTATATGATATATATATATATATTATATATATATATATATATATATATATATTATCTATATATATATATATTAGTGATGGGAGATTACATCGTCATCGTCATCGTCATCGCAAAAGCGGCATATTTTTTTTCATCGTCATCGTCATCGTCATCTCGCAAATTTCGCCGATTATTTTGCCGATTAATTTGAACAAATATTAAGAATTTTGGAAAATATTAACTCAATAATATATAATAATTAAATAATAATATAATAATAATAATAATTTTATATATACTATTATATATATATATAATATATATATATATTATATATATATATATATATATATATATATATATATATTATATATATTATATATATATAATATCCCATTTTGCTTATGGTATGTTTGACATTCCAGTGCCTAACGGTTCGCCTTTCTGTTATGCGTTCATCTCCACACTCATCCTCCGACAACATATCATATATGCATACTTATATCTCCACACCTCTTCAGACACATCTTACAGCTCCCTAATCCCTTATTCCATATGTGTGGGAGAAAAAATTGTCCACATCGTAATGTCTGCGTGGTCGTAGAAGGCGACTAAGGGACGATGGTAGTTAGGTTGGCTGCTACTACCACTTATCTTTTGCCAAGATATGCTAATGCTACCTCGGAGAAGGTCGTGATCGCAGTAAGCGTCCTTCTATCCTTCGGTGAAATGTATGATCGTATCTGTATATGAAATGTTAGAGGATAAATGTTGAGGACATGAGGAGAGAGTGATGGATGTATTTAGAAAGGGCAAATTTGATTTGCTCCTGTGACTTGAAACAAGATGAAAAGAAACGGTGAAAATGAGTGGTGTCGTGTGAAATGTGTTGTGTTGCTGTGGAAAGGAATGAGCGGGGGATAGAAGGATTTGTAATTCTGATGAGTGAATTGTGGTAGAGAGCTTGGTAGATTTTATGGTGTGTGAGTACTAGAAAGTCTAAAGGTTTAAATTTAAGGTCAAAAATTTTGTGGTTGCGACATAGATCCATCTGAGGGTATGTTGAAGAGAGTACCAAATTTCTGGATATACTGAATGAATGTTTTTGGATGGGGAGAATTGGAAGATTCACTTCAATTTTTTGCCACATATCGCCCATTGAAGGATTTTTTTTTACAGTTGTTCACCACACTCAGGGCAGAGCGTATTAGGAGGGGGTTAGTACCCTAAAGTTCACCTTCTGGGCAAATATTACGCATATGAGAATACGCAGGCTTTAAGCTGAGGAGATTAAATTCTGTAGGAATACAGTAGAATGGAAGAGAATTCAGAGAAAGAGTGGTGGAAGAGGATGCACCACAGCAAACTAGCCTGGAGTTGACAATGTCAACACAATACTCGTGCGCAGAAATAGCACCTATTGTGCTACGAAAGGCGTCGTAAAGGTGGTGGTAGCGCGTGTAAGTTCCCTCTTAGCATTGCCGCTGCGGTATCCTATAGGATAAGATAAGCACAAGATCGCTGCCGCAAAGTAGAAGGTCAAGTGAACTGGAAAGTCAGAACAGTTTATAAGCTTTTTGCCGTTGACTCGACCCTGTCCAAAGCCGACAGGTGAAACCAGAGCCCCCCCTCCCAGATATGAGAGCAGTACTCATACAAGGGCGGATGAGACCTTGTATATCTGAAGCAACTGAGAAAAGGAGGAAAGTCTCACAATCTAAAAGAACTTTCAGTTCTTTGAGGCCGCCCTAGCAACCGTTTGTGTGCGAGGTTTTCAAGCCATTTTTTTTGTTCATGTTAAGGCCAAGGATGTTTATATATTGTCAACGGGAGAGACACAGGAGAGACGACAGAACGTCGAAAGAGATCGGAAAGTTAGAAAGGTTTTTGGAGAAGGAGATTTGTAGAAAGTTGGGTTTTTAAAGAAGAATTGAATGTCACAAAGTTATTTCTATCATCAGCGAGAATAATCGGAAAGATTAAGACGAGGGCATTCTAGAGTAAAAGAAGGAGTAGAATTGAGATATGAGTTAGAAATGAGGGTCGAGTCAATCGGATACGAGTGGAAGAGTTATAGGTGCAGGTGAGAAGATCATTAATGAAAAGTAGGAATAAAGTAGGAGATAAGACAGAACCCTGAGGAACACCACTATTGACAGAAAAGAAA
>JABUQX010088653.1:15000-42500 GCA_015478945.1 Trachelipus rathkii
CCTCATGAGGAGGTTGTGACCTATTCTGATCTATCCTCATTCATCCTCCTTCAAACTGTTCATTTACCTCTTTTTTTTCTCCTTCGTATGCATCTTTTAGTATTTCTTTTTTTCCTCATCTATATAATTCCAAGCATCTTTTCTTTGTGAAACCCTCATCATTCTTGCTTTTATACCTTCCCCCCCCCCAAAACAGGCTTCTTTTTACCTTTAAGCGCGCTTTCCACATCACCTCTTCATTCCACCATTCGCTGTTACATTCTTATCTTCCTACTTTAGCACACTCCACACACTTCTTTGCACTACTAACAATTGCTTCTTTCATTTGCCCCAGATTTGTTCAGTATCAAACTTTTTCACATTCAACCGATTTACTAGCGAGCGCTCTTACAAATTTATCCATATTTCCTTGCTCACTTAACTTCTCACTCTTAATTTTACAATACTCCTTTCGTATCACCTTCTCTCCATCCAAGCCCCCACTAAACTTAATTTTACATAAAACAACATAAATGATCCGATAATCCCATTCCTTAAACCTCACTGATTTAACATCCAACACATACTGTAATATTCTTCTTCACCAACACAAAATCAATCCATACTTTCACTTCGATAACAACTCTACCTACACAACTCTAGTTTCTTATGGATACTCTTGTGTTTAAAGACAGTATTACTTACACACTACCTCTCTCTTCACAGAATCATCACTTCCATACATTTGCATTTCTCCCGCACCCGCGCAAAACCACTGTTATACATCCCTTTTTTGATACCATCCAACCATTCAGGTCCCCAACACTTTCAATCTGAAGCTCCTACTCACCCATCCAGGCTCCATTCAGATTATTCTTCTAAAAAAATCGTCTCTATTCTAATCGTTTCCCTCAGATGGACCATTACGTCACGTGACTGAACACATATTCGGTTTGCGGCTTAATTTTCAAGGCTTCAGAATTTAACACATCGTACGAATTTATAAGATTTCGCGCAACATTCGAGAATTAGTGCTACATCATTAGCGTGTTGATAACCTGAGAATCGAGTGCTGCAGGAATAAATGTGAGCATCGAAAATGAATTGGCAGAGAGGGTGAATTGGACTGCTTTTCATCTTAGAAGGTCCCTCGGCAAATCTTTTTCATTGGAATTTTCTGCCTCGCTGTGTATCCACTGAACAACAAAGATGAAGGAAAAGGTGAAATTGAGTGGTGTGGTGTGAAATGTGTGGTGGTGGTGGTGGAAGAGGCACTACACATTTCACAAGGAATGAAAAACGACACATAGGGGACAGATAAGTAGGTAGTTGAATTTTGATTCGAGTACCCAGCGGGCTACACTTATTGGTATTTCTTGTGTGTGTGAGCACAGAAACATTCTAATGTTATTTTTCATAGTTGAATAAGTCGGTCAGGTTTAATCGTGTGGTGTTGATACGTTAGGTCCACTAGGATGGCAGGAAACTCGAATATTTATAGACCCTTATACTGAAGTATACATCCATTTTCATCGTGGGGCATATCATCACTTCCTTGTCTGCTTGCAACATCTTATTTGCCTCGGAATGCGCGATGTGCTGAGTAATAGGTAACGCATACTACATGTTCGAGATTATCGATATTGTGGTCGCCCGAACATTAGCAAGGGGATTCGATGTTGATATACGCGGGGTATGACATACAAGAACCAATAGGGATCGTATAACCTCACGATGCGGTCATTTGTTCGATCAGCGAGTTGTCCGCGTAAGCAAGAAGATGAGAAATGGATGGAATGGGGAATGTTGGTGCAGTGGATCCAATTCTCTCGAATCGTACAACGCAGACCGGACGGATACTTTAGTCGAGCTGTGTTTCTACGACAGATCAGAATGGATTCATTCACCGCGTTTGTTGGCAAATATATTCTCCTACACACGCGTTCCGTCCACACAAGCGAATATCGAGTTAAGATAGGGATGGTCTGGGTATAGGTGTTTATCATCGAAAGGTGAGAGGGTTGGTGAGTGTTATGTAGTCTCATGTGAGGATTGTATCAATATGGATATGTTGAAAGTGAAAATGAGGTTGAGTTAATGGTAATAATTGTGTGTGCCTGGAAGTTGATATGAGTGTGTAGGAGGGAATTATGGATCTGGCTAGAAAAAAGAGGAGAAAGGATGTGCCTCTATGTTAGTAAAATGAATGTTGGGTGGGATGTATGCAGATCATAGATTGAGTCAGACGAGGTTTAGAATTGGTCGAAGTTTAAATTCGCGTGTGAGCTACTTCCCATCTCCTATGGCTCACTCTGTTTTTGTAAATAAGTTGTGGGTGGCCTTGGATGGAGGGAAGTGATACGCAAAGGAATAGGTAAAATTAAGAGTGAGAAGTTAAGGTGAACAAGGAAATGAAGAAAAGTATTTAAGAGTGCTTGCCTAGTAAATCGGGTTGAACACTGTGAACAACGTTTGTACTGAACAAATCTGGGGGCAAATGAAGGAGCAATTGTTAGTAAGTGCAAAGGAGTGTGTGGATGTGCTAAGTAGGAAGTAAGAATGTTAGCGAATGGGGTGGATGAATCGTAGGTGATTGTGAAAGCTTGGTTAAGGTAATACGAAAGTAACCTGCGTATGTAACTGCTATAATACTTAAAATATGAAGCAAATGTTAACCAAGAAATGAAGCATAAAACTACTCATACACCATAAGTTGTGCAAGACTGCTTCGGTCTATTATTATATCATAATAGACGCCATTACCTTATATATATGATATATATATAATATAATAAGTAAATATTATTAATCTTATAATAATAATAATGCTATTAGTAAATATAGTATATATGATATATAGATATAATAATAATATAACTAATTATAGTGGAAGTATATGATAATATTATATATATTGATAACATGATATTATTTATTATGAGTATAGTATAGAGGTCATTGTCATTTGTTACTACTTTTTATTTTCATTATGGTGAATAAGAAGCCTTCTTTTTCTTGGCAACGCAAGGCAGAATGGAAAGTAGATGCGGTCTTTATACGACAATGAGCAATAGAGAAAAATAGAAAAGCAGGTGAGGGGATAATTCTGCAATATAGAACTAAAACTGGTACAGATAGAGGAAGCCGACTGGGAGCGGTTGCTATTCCTTGTAACTGTACCATTGAATAGAAATTTAAGATTAAGAATGTCGTCGAATCAAGTTTGAAAGAGTCCACCTAAGGTTGATTGGATAGCATATATAGCAGGGACCAGAACACGGATCTCATACTACTTGGGCTACAAGAATTAGTACAAGTGTTAGGTTAAGCTACGATGGAGGGTTGCCCATGGCTCCGAGAAGTGTGTTGTCTGCTGGTTTGCAATCGGTACAATAGGACGCCGACTCATTGGACATATACACCTTTGCACATGAGGTTATGCCAATGTTAAGGAGGAGGTTTGGGTAGAGTGAGAAAGTTGCAGAATGGTAAATCTGCAGGTATAGAATGAAATTACTGGTGAACTTCATCAGACACGCACGCTTTTGGTCTCAAGCGACCGTCATGGTGCAAATTTCGAACTATTTCTCTCTCTGCAGAACAATTCCTTTTATGCGTGACGTACAATGCTCATGTGTCAATTATGTTTTGTTCCTCTTTACTCGGGAGGTCCTATAGTTCGAAAGGGATTGGAGGAAGCGGTAATTCCAGCGGTCGGAGTACCTTATGTATACCCAGGGGACTACGGAGAAAAGGGAACTGCTTAGAAATTATAGGGGAATAAGTTTTATTGGTGTTGTAGGGAGGCTATACACACTTGACCTCTGGTATCATCCACTTACTCATCGAATCGACAAGAGTGGTCGAGCTAGTGCGATCTTGCAAGGCATTGATCCTGACAGTGATAAACCAGACATCTCAAGCATACGTGTTCAGCTATTTTGGAATTCTCTAGCGCGGAGGTGGTGAGAGGATGTTGTGGATCATCTTTACATTAAAACAAATGATTGAGAAAGAGGGGATAGACAGATAGTAAGTTATTATTTAGGTTTTTAAATGGATCTGACAAAACAGCGTAGAATAGAGTTCACATAGGCCTGATCTCTTTTCATATCGATCAGGCCTATATACATCAACTAGTCGATATCTAATTGAGTCGTTCGATGCTTGCTCATGGCATTTTAATCTATATCTAATATGGAATCACTAACCTTAGATAAGTGAGACGAATAGCGCTTCGGTAAAGTATTGCTCGCGTCTGAACTCACGTTGTGAAGCTTTAGATACTAAATAGGTCGTCATTAATGTTTGATCATGTTTGAGCGATATTAAGTATCGTGCGGACTAATCGTGAGTGAACAACTAACACGAGGGTAATCTGTGTTATGTCTCAACACTTCGCGTTATGCAAATATACCATAAGTGTCACTGCGACTGCAGAGATTTAGTCGCATTATAGATTTACTCATTCACGCAGGTGGGGCACGATTGTAATTGCAAACGGCAAAGCCACCTTAATTACGGTTGGCTTCACAAGATTCACTATGCTTGATAGTAAAAATAAATAATGACATAAAATGGAATGAGTGCTCTTAGGGCGATGCTCCACGTCTCGATATTGCCTATTACTAATTCGGAATCATCTCAATCACATGCCGTGATACAGTATAGTTGGTAGCGTACAACTCACATCATGAAGAGAGTTTGACGGAGCGATTGTGTAGAGAGATTTGGCAGAGACTACTATGTAAGATGCGGCATGAGGCATAGGCTCGACGTTGAAATGCAGAGAGCCAAGGCAAGAACTGTGAGACATGTGGAGGGGGGGGTAGTATTCGTTAGGGGGCGGGGGGGGGTTAACGTAGATAAGAGTAAAAGAGGGGGTTTATGGTTGTGAGTGAGGACATCCCCTCGGTGTGTAGTTATTGTTAGATGGTGAGCCAGCTGGAGCAAGTGTCCTGATTTAATATTTAGGGTATGTGTGTTGGATGAGAATAGGGACGGATGATGCAGAGTGTAGTAGGAAAGTTGTGAATGGCAGCGAGGTGGCTGTGCAATTAAATCGTTTGTGAATGTAAAAGGGACCTAAGTCTTGAGTGCGCTAGGGTCTACATGAGGGTATGTTTGTTACCATGTGTTACTTGTACTGGTCAGTGAGACTCATGGTCCTTAGGTGTGGAATAAGATAGTAATAATAACTTCACACTGAGGGCTAATCCTCACTCACAACCATACCTTTACGTACTTATCTAGTTTTACTCAATTAAGCCCTCCAGCGATTTTGACAAACTAACTCCTTGCGAGCATGCTGGTGTGAAAAGAATCTATATAAAATGAGATGACTTATACGAGAGTTGTGTGGTGTGAGAGAATATAGTTAAGAATAATGAAAAGTATGTTTATGGATAATGGATTACTCTCTAAGTGATGAATGATAACGTCGTTTGGGTTTAAGCGGATGTATAGTGGGTGATGTGTTGGGGAACCGACCGGCTGGGAGACCCGAAGAGAAAGTGGATCGAGTCGGTTAACGAATTCCTGAAGGAGAGAAATGTGAGTTGGCAGAGGCGGGAGAATAAAAGTGCATGATGAGAGAATGGCGGGGGATCGCGCTCGATATCACCATATCTGTGTAATGAGTAGCTCGGGGATGAGTGAGTGGACTCCTTTGTGAGAGTATTGGATGCGCATCGATCAAACATTTCTACGTGTTGGGCACAAGATTGGTGCGGAAATCCAGTTGGAGCGGCCCTCTGATATAAAGCCAGCTCTATGAGTAGGAAAATTCTGCCATTGTATGGAACTTTTAATTTATACTTTTGCAGTGCGAGTAAGTAGGGTATATAGAGGTTAGTCTCTGAGAAACCGATCGTGCTGTTCTAATGAGTAGGGCCATTGTTGTCTTCAGGCTGGGGATTTTGATATTCTTGCGTTCTCGTATATAGTTGGTCGACGAGATAAGTCTTTAACACAGTTCTATTCATACTTATTATCAGGCATCTGGATGTTTTTGCTCAGCGAGTTGGGGAAAGCGCCTAAATTTAGCAACTGCATTGCTTATAACTTGTAATATGGGCATCCAAAATATACAGTCATATGTTCGATATCACACCACGTGTTATATAACTGTCAGGCTTTAAAATCTCTAACATACTGTATGTCCACCGACACTAAAAATAGCTAAAATCGGGGATCAGACCAATTCGAATTGGTTAGGATGGATTTGATCCAGTTTCGTGTTCCACTCAATGCCTTGTTGACTGGGTGACGGGGAGAGGTGGGGATTCGGAAGAGTAATTTACGCTCCCTTGTAATGTTAGATCATTTTGACTCAAATGGGTGTAGTCTGCTATTTCTCCTGTATTAGATTTCATTCACCGCACGCTGTGAAATTTAGAATGCTTTGTATTACGAAAGCCAGTACAGAGTCGTATAAATTGCCATTACCTCCAAAGCTAAACCAGAGCGCCTGTTAAAACCGTAATGGACCATTTGAGAGTTAATACGGCAGAATTTGAAGAATTCCTAAGATACAACAAATCTAAACACGAGTGTTAACTTCACCGCCCTATTTATACGGGGCCATCGGTCTAACGGAGCCATGTAGAAAGCGAGTGACTTGGGCAAAAGCACCACAGTAAGTCAGATAAATTTAGAGGGAGTGGGTAGATACAATATTAAAAAGCCAATAATAAGGGATAGGAATTTGTTCGCAGTAATTTGGACTGGTTATATACTTAAATCATAACCACTTCTCATTCCCATCAGACCATTATCAACGCCCATTGAATTAACATATTTAAAAGAGCGTCACAGAATTGCACAAAACTATGGATTGCCATTTGCCCACTGAGAGGATGTAGTTGGACAGTAGAATAGTCATGATAGGTACGTCGCCTATTATGAAAATAGACATTATCAAAAATAGTAGGATTGAAAGCTCATTTTGCCTGGAATTATTTACGCAGAAATAATATTCACTACTCCTAGATATTTAAGAGGACCTTATGAGATAATACAGTAAATGAATTTAAACCTTTGGGTTTTAAATATATGTGATTAATACTCCACAGGGGACGGTTTAAACTTAATAATCTCAAGAACACATCATAACAGTTGAGATTATGAGAAAATCTCCTAATTATTTGTTTGAAACGATCCTTTGTTTTTTTTCGAGGTATGCATTATGTTATAGACAGGTAACAAAGAGGGAAATAAGAGAGGAGATTGAACAGGAGCTCGTAATAGAATGAGGTTATAACCGGTGGGAGGTGAAGTGCACTTTAATGCCTGAAGTAGATTCAGTGGATGATGAGAATTATCTCGAAAGATGATGGATTGAATGATGAAGCAATCTTTTGTTTGAGGTTTCACCATAGAAGTGAAAAATTGTAAGAAGGAAATTAAAGATAAATGATAGAGACTAGTAATAAGCACAGGTATAGTATACAATTTGAGTATAAATTGCAAGTGGGAAAATTCATTCGGAGAATCTTATTAAATATTTTTGGTTTTATGACGTGGAGTTTAGATATTATGAAGCAATTTAGAATAGTAATATTAGAAAAATTTAATGAAGAGTAAGGTATGGAGATATAATGAAATATTTATTGATATGGGACATCCTAAAGGACTTTAATTAGAAGGCAGCGTTACTGGCGATGGAGTCAACACACAGCTCCCTGTGGGTTATAGTTGAATTCCTTCCCACAGATAAATTACGTTTTTCGAAACCGTGTGCAAGTCTTTCGCGTATATTACCTGTGATCTCTTGCCGATTGCAGAAGCAGAAGTAACATTCCTGGAAGCGAGTTATTTCATTTGAAGGGTTTGAATCGAGTAAGAGATAATATAAAAAGAAATCGTATCCGTAAATATCCGAAATCGCGTGAGGGAACTTGCCATGGAATTGCATTTATACGTGAATTTTCTTCCATTTATAATGAAATAGAATTAGGAGAGGAATAGTATATGTAAGTGGGAAAATTAGCAAAATTGAATGTTTCTATAAACAAAAAAGAGAAATGTTTTGTTTGAAAAAAAAAAAAAAATATATGAAGAAGGAAGAAAAGGGAAAAATAATGTCAAATTTTTAGAGAATAAAAATAATATTATAATTAACAAAATGATTTTCTTAAAGAACTGTTGCAGCGTGCGTCATCTGAGTTGCCGTTTGCAAAGGAATATCCCCTTGCAAAGGAATATCCCTTCACTGTGGGGAAAGAGGAAAAGATATTTAAGGGATGTGAATCGGAAGTATGTTTTGTTTAAGTGTGATGAAAGACTTATAGGCCATTTTTTGCGTCAATACCAGAATTGAACGGGTGGGGAGGAATGAGATAGATTTAACTATCTTTCTTATTCCTCTCCTTCCCACAGAATTAGATTTTTGAGTTAATTGTTCATCCAGAGGAGGTGGCAATTACAAGAGTTTTTTTTGAAAAAAAAATACACAAGGATTCAAGACTTATAAAAGAAAGAAGATAAGAATAAATCAACACTTAAGATCCAAATAGAGAAATGATGAACACAGACGAGACAGTCTACCCTTATAAAAGGGTAAATTACAGTTTATATTTATACAAATTTAGAAAGATTGATTAAGTAAATAGAATAGTATTAAAGTACATACATGAAGATAGAATTGATGAATAAAGTTGAAATAGGAATGGATAGAAATGATTTTTATTGATAAATCTATAAAAGTTAAGAAAAATTAATTGAACAAATAGAATATGTTGGAAATTGTGATGTACTGACTCATATTTCTTGTTCAGGTCCCGATTGTAAGGCAGTATACAAACAGCGAACTTGAAGAAACAGCAGTCGCTCTATGGTTTGTTGCGTATTGTGTGTTGGGTAAGGATACTAGCAGTTGATTCTCTTGTTGTGTATTCAGGTTATTGGTGGCCCTTATGCTTTGCGAACGTAATTACCGACTGTGGAGTTTCCCCTTTTTTCAAAATTGTTTTGGTTCCATTCTACTGATAATGGTTTCCCCAGGGTACACCCTATTTTATAGTGTTGTGGATAGGCCCTGGAATATCTGGTCTCAATGTGGGAATTAAAAAGGGATGCTGGGGATCAGTATTATCATATTTTTTGTCACTATGATAATTCTTAACAAATTTATACAAAATATCAATATCATGTTTATGATTTTTTTCTCCCTCCTTTTCAAATTGTTCTATGGAATAAAAATGAGAGCAAAGAGAAGACAAATATTTGTTGCCATTATAAAATTCAGAAGGAAAATTCACCTTCGTTAAACCAGATTTCAGAAGATATATATTAATGTATAATACACCATTCTCAATTTTATCTAATACAAGATGAAAGTATCGTTGAACATTTAGACCTGACCATAGATTAATATCTAAATTTCCATGAAGATGAAAATACCTGAAATTGTTAGCTTTCTGTTTCCTTGAAATACTTTGACTGGGAGATTCACCATCTTCTTCATACCAATCTTTGTTTGTTTTCTCTGAAATTGTAGTTTGAGAAACAAAAGGAAAATAAAAAATGCACCCTGAAAATGTGAACACGAAAATCTGGCAACAGTGATATGACGTCACAAACAGAAAATCGATATCGTGAAGTCAGAGCGAGGAAGTGCTCACTTGATACTCAGAACTCATAGCGATAAGATCAGCTTTGTGTTTAGCTCTGTATTTGTTCGTTTGTTAGTTAGCTTTGAAAAACTTGTTGACGAACTCTTGTACTAATAGGATTGTTGGATGCGTGCAAAGCATTCGTGTTCATATTTAGAAATTTTTGGAACTTTGTTTATTTTTGTATTTTCATTTTATATTTAAGATTGTAAATAAAAAACTTAGCTTAGAATAGGAGAATTTATTATAACGATATCAACTTTGAAACAAAACACTTCAGGTAATATAAGGTGTTTAAATATTTTGATAAGTTACCATTATATATGGCTTGACCATATATAATTTTGAAATTATTTGTGCTATAGCCAAAAAGGTTATTTGCAGTAGCATTTTGGATTACAGTCAGCATAGTTAATAAAAGAGCCTTAGCCTATATTTTATGAAGATAAGTTGTACAGTAATTACGAGAAATGAGCCTTAGCCTATGTTTATATATGATAGGAATATTTTAGAGTTTGTATATTAATTTGATTTTTGAAGCAAAGTGTGTTGTCAGATTGATAACTTAAATTAAATTATAGTTTAACTTGTTAGGTTTGTCAGTAAATTATACGTATTGATTTGGTTTAGAATTTTAGTTTGATAAGAATTTAGTTAGAATTGACTCAGTTATCGGCAGCCGTATCTATAAAAAAGTTATTCAACGGTAGTTGATAAGTTCTGCATATATTAATTTGTTAACCATTTGTTTAGTATTAATAGTTTAAAATGATCATTGTGCAACGTAGTTGAGTTGTATAATCATTGGAAAGAAATCTGCATAGTTCATTTTTGAAAACTTAGTATTTTGTCACAACGTGAAGCATAGTTCATTTTTGAAAACTTAGTATTTTGTCACAACGTGAAGCATAGTTCATTTTTGAAAACTTAACATTTGTAGCAATGTGAAACATAGTCTATTATAAAGGCTTAATATTTTGTAATAGCTTTGAATATAAAAATATTTTGAAGTTTAAAGTTTTTGGACGCAGATTTGAATAAAATTTATTTTGAAGTTTAAAATTTATTTTGTGAATCATAGGATACTTGTTTGATCTGAGCAAGTTTGATTTGTCATCAGTTAACGATTTAATGAAGTTGTATAAAGATATATTTTTATTGAAACCTTTTAATTGAAGCCAAGAGTGTATATAATAAATAAATATTAGAAGAGTTTTATTTTATTTAGCAAACTTTTATTTGAATTTGGAAATTGTTTGAAGTATAGCAGAATTTTTGAATAATTTAATGAGGTTACTTTTTGGAGATTACGTAAGTTGTTACGATACAGTCCAACTAGTCCAACGAATAATTGCATCAGAAGAGTATACATCATTGTTGATATACAGTATTGAGTATCGACTTGTATTTATTTCAGATTTATTTAATTTTACAGTAGTTTGAGTTTAACTCTGGACTTGGATACGGATGACCAGGATTCGACCCTAGTTGTCATTGATCATTGTTAGACTTCAGATTGGATTGTACTTAGTTACAGTTAAACATTTTGACCGTACGATTTACTTTGAGACTGAACTTAGTTACATTTAACATTTTTGACAGTTTGATTTAATCGGACTTTGTATTTAGTTAATATCAATAGTTTGACAGTTCGATTTATTTGGACTTTCATATTTAGTTAACATCAATAGTTTGACAGTTCGATTTAATTGGACTTTACATTTAGTCCACTTCAGACATTTTGACACTTGGATTTATTTTCGACTTCATTATTATTTGACAGATTTGACAGTTGGAATTATTTTAGAATTTCAGATTTAGTTTAACTTTTGAACTTAGCTTTTGAACTTGAAACTTTTCAGAATGGATAACTTTTGGACTCAGATTTATTTGTAATTGACTTTAGATTTTTGAAATTAATAGTTGTTTAACTTTACATTTATCCTAACCTGGATTTAAGTTGACATTGATAGATTGGACTCTAGATTTAAGTTGACATTAATGAATTCAACTTAGATTTATTCTGACATTGATTGAGTATGGATTTGGTTTGATTTGAGATCGATATTTTTGATTTAACTTTGCTTTTGTCGTCGGTAATTTTTACTTTGATTTTTGGATTGACTTTTAGACTTGGAGTTATTTAGTGATTGAGCATTTGGAAGGTAATCTTACATAGTGATAGTTGTTCATTGTTGTATTTGAGGTTCATAGTTGAACATTTGTTTTCGAATTACTTTGCAGTTAATGATTTTCAGTTTACAAATGGTTCAGTCGTTTGACTTTGAATTATTTTAAGAGATTTTAATTATTTTAATTGGAGTAAAGTTACAGGTTGATTATAAATTGATAGACCATGAGAGTTGATTTTATACTGACGTATTAAACTACTTCCATTTTTTGAACCAGTTCTGCGAGTTTGAGCTTTATATAATAATAAGAATATTTTAGTAAAAGGTGTAACATTTTGGAGAGACGTCAACGATTGAATAGAGTAAGCTTGATACCTGAAAGTGACTAAAATAATACTACAATACTAGATACTGGGATTATAAATACTGAATAAACGAGATTATTTATTTTATTTAATTAAGGAGTTAAAAACAAGTAAGAGCCAGTAAACACATAAGGGATTTTTATTAGATTAAAAACAAGAATAAAAGCATAAGAGGACAGTTAGACACAACGCACTGTAACAGTTTGTGCAAGAAACCACTATAATTTTAGAACGGGAGTATTGAACTTGAAAAACTTCAACAAAAGTTTATACCTAGGTGGAGCAGTTCAGTGGCCATATAACTGCCCTACTATAAAGAGTATAAAATTTGGTGCCGTGTGACCAGGATTTGACAGGGTTTTTAGCTTATTTTGATAATTTGTGAGGTTGGTCTGACTTAGGTTGAAAAAAAAAAATTTTTTTTACACATTTTAGAATTTTTAGTTATTGCGGTGTAATAAATAGATTTAGAGCTTGTTGAGGTAGATTAAGTTTAGTATACTCCATAATGGGGGATCATGAAAATGAAAATCAGGGTGAAATAAATAGGGATGGTGACGCATCTGAACCAGTAGTAGTGGAACCACAAGGTGATGGATTGAGTCAAGCAACAGGGGGATTTATACAATCCACCCCAGTAAACTTAGAACCATTAGAAAACATAGAATTGAATCAATTACCACTAACACCTGAACACCCCACATTGTACAATCCAAATTTGGTTAGAGCTTTAGTACCACCACCACTTAAGTTTTCGGTAGATTCAGGGTGGGAGTTTGAAGAGTTCTTACATGAGTTTGAGGTTTATTGCTCACACACATATTCAAAGGTACCAGAGACATGGAGTAGGGTGTTAGGGAATTATTTGGAGGGTGACATCTTAGAAGCGTTTATTAACATTGAAGGAGGTAGAATACCATACACAAGGGTGAAAGAAAAGCTACGAGGAATCATAAAACAATTAACAACAAGTGCAGATGTTCTCTTAACAAGATTTTGGGCTACAAAAAGGAATAAGAACGAGTCCATCATAAATTACTCAATGAGATTGGATAAACTTGCAGCCTTAGCTGGAATGGACAGCGCACAAATATTGTACGGACAAATGAAAAAACTTAAAATCATGGATGGATTGAGTAGTGACGCAGCCGCAAAAGTGAAATTTGCCACATTGTCAGAACCTAATATGAGTGTCAACAGGGTAGTAGAAATAGCACATAATGTGGAAAAGTGCTTTCAAACAGATCAGCTTCCTGAGGGAAAAGAAAAGAAGACAACTAAGACCACCAATAAGAAGGAAATACAAGTTACTGAAACTAAAACTAAAGAAGATCAACTTTTAAAGTGCAACTTTTGTAAACGTGAAGGACACCTTGAAGAGAGGTGTTACAAAAAGAATAATTGTTGTTTTTGTTGTGGCAAAAAGGGACACAGAATCCAAGAGTGTAGAAATCGGAAATCACGTCAAGAAAGTAATAATAACCAGCAACCAAGACAAGAGGGCACTACAACCGTCACTAATAATGATGCAAGACAGGCTAGAACATTAAACTGCCCTTACTGTGATCAAAACCATCTCATGAAAGATTGTGTTCAGTTTAAGCCTTAAAAGAAAAGAGAACTTCGGAAAACGAGTAACACCCTTGAATGTGCAAGGAATTGAGGGTGTACAAACAAAAAACCTTGCAGTAGCAAGCCGGGATGAAAGAATTTATGTATCATTGGAAACAAGAAGAGGACCTGTCCGAGCATTAGTCGATACAGGAGCTGAGGTAAATCTCATGTCCTTAGACATTGCTAAAAAGTTTGGATTGAAACTGACGGAACAGAAAGGGATTCATTTAATAGGAGTACATGGAGATTGTGAACCAACTTGTGGTGAAGCATACTTTTCCTTTTATTTGGGTGGATATCTGGTTAAAGATGAACGATTCATAATTAGTGACAAAACAACATGATATCATATTGGGAATAGGGTTTATAAAGACTCATTGTTTAACTATTAGATTTGGCAGGAAAATAAATTTTAACATGTTCGTTTCGAAAAGTCAGGATATTCTTTGTAATTCTGAGTAGGAATTGTGTTTTGTCATCTAGTAATGTGGATTGAATTGGAAAAAAATGTTACAATCAAGATCTGGATGTGTTTTATGTAGTGGAATTGCGTTTGGCAGAAGATATTAAGAAACTCATATTTATATAGTACCGAAAGAAATTATGATTTAGATAAAAAAGGATTGTTGGTTTCAAAACTGTAAATAAAGGTCCAAAAGCGATAGTAAGTATTATTAATTTGGAGTGATGAAACTGCGCATATAATCAGGATCCGTTAATAAAGCTAAGCAGTGGATTTAATCGAAAGAGGAATACTTAGTAGACAAATCCAGAGATATAAATGAACTTTGAACGATCTTTCCTAATACCGAGGAAGAATCTTTAGAACGAAAGGTTCAGTTGAATCAAAACTGACTTGACCCAGAACAAAAGAAAGTTTAAGGAAGTGTTAATCAATTTAAGGAATTCATTAGTAAAGACGAAATGATGTGGGTTACACAGTAAGTGGCTCACATATACAGTTAACAGATGCCACGCCTATCAGCAAAAGTACGTCGGTTAACCCAGAATACAAGGCTATGGTTGATGAGGAATTGACTGGTTTAGAAGAGCAAAAGATAATACAACCATCAAAGAGTGTGGAGTAGTCCATTAGTACCAGTAATTAAAAAGATTGGAAAGATCGAGTCTGTATAGACTTATCGAGCCTTAATGCAAAAACTATAAAGTTAGTTTTCCATTACAGTTGCAAGCTGATATATTTACAACTGAAAGGATGCAGTGTTTTTTTCACTTTAGACATGACTAAGGTTACTATAAGTGCCCATGGATTGAAGAATCAAGACCGTTAACTGCCTTCTCAACTGCGACTAAGCATTTGGAGTTCGTACGTTTACCCTTTGGTCTCAGTAATAGTCCAGCAACATTTCAGCGTCTGGTGAATTTAATGTTAAAAGGGTTCGATTGGACTCAAGTGATTGCCTATTTAGATGATATCTTAGTATTGGGGCGCGATTTTGAAGACCATCTGAAGAACCTGACTAATGTGTTAATTCGATTAAGGGAATATAATTTGAAAATCAAGCCGGAGAAATGCAACATTTTTAAGAGAGCCATCAAATTTTTGGGCCAGGAAGTAAGTTCAGAAGGATTATTACCGTTAAAAGAATACATCACTGCAATTCAACGAGCGACAGTGCCGAAAACCGTTAAACAACTGCAAAGCTTCCTTGGAAGCGTTAACTATTATCGAAGGCATATTCCGAATGCCGCCCAATTAATGAAACCACTGTCAAGATTAACATCTGGTAAGAGCATAAAATGGACTACGGAATGTCAGTATAGCTTCGACCGACTAAAAGAGGCAATGACTGAAACACCCATATTGTCATTCCCAGATTACGAGAGTATAGAACCCCTGGAATTATTTGTTGATGCTTCGGGAATGGGTGCAGGCGCTTGCCTAAAACAGCAGCAGGATGGAATTAGTAAAGTGATAGCTTATGCTTCAATGTGTTTCAGTGGAGCACAACTGAATTATAGTACGCTGGAAAAAGAATTAGCCGCATTAAGATGGGGAGTAAAGACGTTTAGAGTGTTTTTAAGATGCAGAAAATTCATCATATGGTCGGATCATCAGCCTTTGACTTACTTACACAACATGGCAGGAGTGAATTCTAGAATTGCCAGAACTTTGACCGATTTGGCAGAGTACGATTTTGAGATAAAGTACATTCCTGGAAAGTTTAATTGCATTAGCGACTTTTTGTCAAGATGTGGAATGAGTGAACCCATAGAAGCTGTAGCTCTAGAAATGGAACAAGATACTATACCTATAGGATTTAAAGTACAAAACATCCCTGGAGGTGGAAATTCGATATTCCAAGCGATAGCTTTGCATCTATTTGGCAGTATGGAAACTCATAAGTTAGTTCGAGAAAAAGCAGTTAATCGAGTGCAAAGTGACATTAAAGAATTTGGGTTGGTGGATAGTAAAACACAGAGACAACAACTAAAGAGAATGAATAATGTAGGTACTTTAGTGACTGCTGAAATTATAGAAGCATGTGCCAGAGAAAATAAGATCGCTATATGGGTATATCATGGAAGAGACCTTAAGATTCAGTATAATACTAGTAGTAAAGAACTGCCAATCTGCCATTTACATTGTGTGGATGGAATTCATTTTAACCTGCTTGAGACAGAAAAGAAAGAAGTTCAAAATATGGATGTTTTTGAGGAATTTGACGTAGTATACGATTTAATTGATATAAATGAGGAAATAGTTAAACCCCACGAAGTTGTCCTGTTCGAACTTTCAGAGGGAACAGAAGATGAGTTAGAGGAGAGGTTAGGAAACCAGGAGGAAGAAGTAAGGAGTGAATCGGAAGATACACAGAGTAAGAGTGAGGAAGAGGAACAGAGCAATTCGGAAGGGGATGAACAAAATTTAACTGAACTTGAATTACCAGCATTGAATGAAACACTTATATACTGCTATGATGAAGATAGATTACAAGAACAAGTGAAACGAAGGCAAAAAGATGACCGTCAATTAAAAAAGCTTTTAGAGGTGTTGAATCAAGAACAGAATGATTCAGAAAGAATGAAACAAATGAAACAAGATTTCGTGCTTCGACCGTTTAGTAGATATTTGCATGAAATAGAGTGTCAAGATGGTTACCTAATAAAATTGAATGAACAGCGACAAGTCCCGATAATAGCTTATCATGATATGATTAACTTGAGTATAGACGTTCACAAGAAATACTTTCATTTAGGACGAGATAAATTACTGCAGAAGATCAGCGCATTAGCATGGCATCCGAAAGCTTATCACATTTGTAGTAACATTGCGAAAACTTGTATTAAATGTCAGGAGAATAAGGGTATACCAGCAAGAAGAAATAAATCACCAACTTGGAAAGTAAAAGCGAAAGGACCATTTGACATTGTTGCTCTAGACTTAATGGAGTTGCCAATGACTAAGAAAGGAAACAAATATGTATTAGTGGGTATCGATTTGTATTCAAAATGGTTAATGGCCATACCCCTACCAGATAAGAAAGCTGAAACAGTTTTAACTAATTTTCGAGTTATGTTGGCTACTTTCTTAAAAAACCCAAAAGAGATACAAACAGATAATGGATCAGAATTCAGGAACCAGTTGATGGATGGGTTTTTATCGGGGAAAGATACATCATAGATTAACCGCTGCAAATGTACCATCAACGAACGGGATTGTAGAACGTGTAAATAGAACTATACTTAACATGCTTAGAATGTTAGATGACGTAGATACTTGGGATTGTAAATTAGGTGATATTGTCAGTACGTACAATCATAGTTTCCATAGGGAATTACAACAAACCCCAGCTAGCTTATTTTTAGATAACGTAAGAAAAATTGAGTCAGAAAAATTAACATGGAAAGAAAAAGACCCAAATTATGAGCCATTTCGATTGAATGAGTTAGTTTTAAAAAAGAACATATATAAAGGGCATGCTGTTGCTAATAAACTGGCAAAGAAATTTCATGGGCCTTATGTAATAGTAAAGGTTTATGGGAATGAAGTCTTATATGATATACAACATAAATATAGAAAAACTTTATTATATAGAGTGCATCAGACTCATTTAAAAAGGTTTTACGAAAGTACAAAAGAATTAGAGGGATTAGGTAGTGAAAATATAGGTAGTGAATTAGAAAAAGAAAGCGCTAAGTCAGAATATAGTTTTGAGGGCTTTGACCCATTAGATTTTAGTAATGTTCCAAAAGATTTTGAAGGGTTTACAGACGAAACAGTAAAAAATTCATTTGCCTTAAATTGGAAAAAGTTAGAGCGGTTTTCAATACCATTAGGATCAGGGATGGGTAGTAGGAAAACACAATTTAGAGATACAGGAATACAAGTTGATATTGACGAAGTATGGGGACGAAATTTATTTGAGTCATATATTGGGTCTCCTACGGAAAATACAATAGATATGTCGGATGACACAATTTACTACGACACCGTAAATATGGAGTCGTGGATTCTGGAGGAACTTGAGAGAGATTAAGAAAAAAAAAAATAGTTAATTATGGAATAAATATAGTTACCTCAGTAATCAAGTAAAGATTGCTTTGGTAACATAAAAATATAAATAAGAATCTGAAGTTCATAAAGCTACTTTAATAATCAAATAAAGATTGTTTGAATAGCGAAATAAAAGGAAAATAGATCACCTAGGCGATCAAAGATTGTTTAAAAGAAAAAAAAAACCTAAGCGAAAAAAAATTGCTTAAAAGAAAAAAAAAATATAATTTTGAAATAGTTGACTCAGTAATCTGAAAAATTGATTACTTTGACAACAAAATATGAAAAATATAATATAATCCTGAGTTCAGAAATGAATGTCAGGATGAAGAAAAAATAATTGCTCTGAGATAAGAATTTAAAATTGTCATGGTGATTAGGAGACTGGTCACCATGGAAAATATGAAAATAAATAGGTGCCTTAAGAAAATCGTTGCCCTAATGATCAATAAGAGATCGTTTGGCAATGAGCACCAGATAAATTATGTAATTTAAATAGTTAAAATAATATATGTTCTATATTGCAGAATGAGTACCAGTAGGAGGACTAGACGTCGCAAAGACAAATATGGTGAGAGAGTTGTGATCATCGGTGACAGTAGGGTACGAGCTCTAGCCGATTACCCGGAAGAGATGCCCTACAAAGATGTAAAATTCTACTACAAAAATGGTCTAAAAATCATGGAGATGATACAACTGACAGAAGCAATCTTGGAGAGAAACAGAAAAAGAGAAACTGATTTGATCCACTTGGTAATTTTAGTAGGATTACAGTGTGATTTTACTCGACTTGAATACTTCCGAAATACTAACAGTAAAATCATGATTTCGAATACTGATCTGGAAATGGAAAAACTAGTTGTAACTCTGTGCAGATACATCATGAAATGGGGAAAAGATTACCCATTTTGCAAGGTAATATGTACTGTGCCGTATACACCTAACTTTGATCGCTACAATCGACAGAGACTTCGTAATGATTTGGACAGAAGAACAGTTGACCGACAATATTCATCAAGAGCTAGTCGTCAATATTTGAGAGAATTTATCAATAATGTGAATGAGTTTTACGATCATTGGATTGAGTATATTTGTCCAAAACCACTTGCATTAGCCAGAATGGGTCAGTATACTTGGGTTAGAAGTAAACCACGGCGTAGAGGAATCAGGATTAGAACAAATGCACGAGAAGATACTGAACCCTACCCAGGACAAACTGTTGACGGATTGCATATGAAAACGAAGGCCATTAAACATTTCTGGAAACTGTTCAAGGAAGGAATCAGACAATACAAGAAACATGCTAAAAAGGGTTACCAATGGCAAGAGAACCATCGAGAAATGACTTTATGGACCATAAAATTAAGAACACCAGAGCCTAGTGTAAATCCATATGATTCCCGAACTTGGATAGAGATTCGGAGTGGATGGCTGGAAAAAGACTTTTTACCCGAAAATGAAAAAATGGAGAAATTGAGATTGAATTGTATTACCATGGAGAAAGGAGACGACTTGCGAGTAATTAGAAGGAGAGTATGGTATAAAGATATAAAAATAGAGTACACATCGGATGACAGTGAGGATATGGAGGAAGTTGTAGAAGAAGAAGACGTTTAATCATACCACCCTAGAAGACCCTCGTAGGATCTTTTAGAAGAAAGGTGTGATAGGGACCTGTAAATACCTGTAAATACCTGGAAATATCTGGAAACAAGGTCTGTGAAATATGGATATGAGAAACACATTTTGGGAAAAAAGGGAATTTTTAAAGAAATTCCCACAAACTAACAAGATGGCTGTGACGTCATGAAACCGAAGCAAAATGGCGCCAGCATAGTCGTGGAGACTTCACTTGTTGACAACCTCTTGAACTGTTAGGATCGTTGATGCGCGCAAAGCATCAGTGTTCACATTTAGGAAATTTTGAAATTTTATTTATTTGTTTATATGTTCATTTATATATTTTAAATTGTAAATAAAAAGTTCAGCTTAGAATAGGAAACTTATTATTCGATATCGATTTTGACACAGGATTCTGCAGGTAATATCAAATTATTGATTAGTTTGATAAAGTATCATTATATGTGACTTGATCATATATGAGTTGAAATTATTTGTGCCATAGCCAAAAAAGGTTATTTGCAGTAGCATTTTGGATTACCGTCGGCCTAGTTAATAACAGAGCCTTAGCCTATATATTGTAAAGATAAGTTGTATAGTAGTTACGAAGAGAGCCTTAGCCTATGTTTATAGCTGATAGAAATATTTTAGAGTTTGCATATTAATTTGATATTTGAAGTAAAGTGTGTTGTCAGATCGATGACTATAAATTAAATTATAGTTTAACTTGTTAGTTTGTCAGTGAAGTTTACGTATTGATTCTGGTTTGAAGTTTTAGTCTGATAAAATTTAGTTAATATTGATTTAGTTATCAGCAGCCGTACCTATGAAAAGGTTATTTAACGGTAGTTGGTAAATTCTGTATATAATTTTGATACTGGTGCAACGGAATTGAGTTGTACGAAATTTGAAAACTTAGTATTTGAAATCTGCATAGTTTAGTTTTGAGGATTTGGTATTTGAAATTTGCATAGTTTATTTTTAGGAGCTTAGTATTTGAAATCTGCATAGTTTATTTTTGACACCTTAGTATTTGAAATCTGAATGGTTCATTTTTGAAAACTTAGTATTTTATCACAACGTGAAGCATAGTTCATTTTTGAAAACTTAGTATTTTATCACAACGTGAAGCATAGTTCATTTTTGAAAACTTAGTATTTTATCACAACGTGAAGCATAGTTCATTTTTGAAAACTTAGTATTTTATCACAACGTGAAGCATAGTTCATTTTTGAAAACTTAATATTTTGTCAAAATGTGAAACATAGTCGCTTATAGAGGCTTAATATTTTGTAATAATTTTGAATAAAATTTAATAATTTGGTATTAAATTTTCGGAAGCAGCTTTGAATGTAAGTTGTTTTGAAGCTTGATTTTGTTTTATGAATCATAATATATTTGTTTGGTTTGTCCAAGTTTGATTTGTTATTAGTTAACGATTTGATAAAGCTGTATAAAGATATATTTTATTGAAGCATTTTTAATTAAAGCCAAGACTGTATATAATAAATAAATATTAAAAGGATTTTATTTTATTTGGTAAACTTTTATTTGAGCTTGGAAGTCGTTTGAAGCTTAGTAACATTTTTGAATAATTTTATAAGGTTACTTTTTGGAGATTACGTAATTTATTACGATATAGCTTAACTAGTCCAACGGATAATTGCATCAGAAGAGTATATATCATTGTTGATATACAGCATTGAACATGGACTTGTATTTGGTTCAGATTTATTTAATTTTACAGTAGTTTGAGTTTAACTTTGAACTTGGATACGGATGACCAGGATTAGACCCTAGTTGTCATTGACCATTGTTGGACTTCAGATTGGATTATACTTAGTTACAGTTAAACATTTTGAACGTACGATTTACTTTGAGACTGAATTTAGTTACATTTAACATTTTGACAGTCCGATTTAATTTGAAGTTGTACTTAGTTGAAATTAGGAGTTGTGACAGTTTGACTAAATGGGACTTCATGTTTAGTTAACATTAATAGTTGACAGTTCGATTTATTTGGACTTTATATAATTAGTTCATTTCAAGCATTTTGACACTTGGCTTTATTTTCGACTTCATTGTTAGTTGACAGCTTTGACAGTTTGAATTATTTTTAGAATTTCGGATTTAGTTGGCTTTTGAACTTAGCTTTTGAACTTGAAACTTGTCGGAATAGATGACTTTAGACTCAGATTTATTTGTAATTGACTTTAGATTTTGACATTAATAGTTGTTGAACCATACATTTATCCTAACCTGGACTTAATTTAACCTTGATTGATTGGACTTTAGATTTGAATTGACATCAATGGTTTCAACTTAGATTTATTTTGATACTGATTAAGTATGGACTTGGTTTGATTTGAGATTGACATTTAAGATTTTACTTTGCTTTTATTCGTGTTAGCTTTGATTTGACAAGTTTTAGGTCAACTTTTAGACTTAGAGTTATCAAGTGATTGACCATTGTGAAGGTAATGTTACAAAGCAACAACTGAGCATTATTGTACTTGAGCTTTATAACTGGACATTTATTTTCAAATTACTTTACAGCTGATGACTTTGGGTTTACAAATAGTTCAGTCGTTTGATTTTGAATTATTTTATGAGATTTTAATTATTTTACCCGAAGTAGGTTTACAGGTTGATTATAATTTAATTGACTATGAGAGCTGATTTTATACTGAAGTATTAGACTGCTTCAATTTTAAATACTTCTGCGAGTTGGAATTTTATATAATAAGAATATTTTGATAAAAGGTGTAACATCTTGAAGAGACGTCAACAATTAAATAGAGTAAGCTTGATACCTGAAAGTGACTAAAATAATACTACAATACTAGATACTAGGATTATAAATACTGAATAAACGAAATTTTTATTTTATTTAATTAAGGAGTTAAAAACAAGTAAGAGCCAGTAAACACATAAGGGATTTTTATTAGATTAAAAACAAGAATAAAAGCATAAGAGGACAGTTAGACACAACGCACTGTAATAGTTTGTGCAAGAAACCACTATAATTTCAGAACGGGAGTATTGATCTTGAAAAACCTCAACAAAAGTTTATACCTAGGTGGAGCAGTTCAGTGGCCATATAACTGCCCTACTATAACGGTACCATTAACCATATAATAAAAGCCAAAGGCTTAACATTAAATAAAACAACACGCAAAATAATTAACTTAGACACTATGTTGAAATTAGTCATAAATAACATTGATTTTTTTTTTTTTTTACGGTTATCACCACCGCTCACGGGCAATGCCCTATTTAACAACAACACAAAATTCAACTAACACAAATTACGCAGATGAGCAGAGATGAGATTCCTGAAAGGGTAAGAATGATGGGTGGTGAAGGTTATTCTAAACTTAGAGAGAATAGGGATATAAATGCTTTAATTGTTGAGGAAATGAGAGCTAGGGGAGCGACGTTGAGTTTGCATGGTAAAGCATATAAGGATGAAACAAAAACCCTCATGTGGTTTTTAATGGAAAACATATTAGGTATAAAGCACCCACTTACGATTTAAAGCCAATAAAGTCAAGATGACTATTGCGAAAGGTCAAAAGAAGCTACGGATGACTGCTAATAAAAGAGCTCTCATAAAAAACTGCTCGTACAATACCATTTGGATTCAGAGGAATCCTCTTTCTCTTATAAATATATGAAAGTCTAGTGTTCTCTAAGCGAGCAATTTAAATAATTTTTTTAATAAAAATGTAATATATATATATATATATATATATATATATATATATATATATATAATATAATATATATATATATATAATATATATGTGTATTTTTCTGTTTTTATCTTTTTAATAAAATTTTTGTAAAAAATTCTTTTCTTTCATCCTACCCTATAATAATAATAATAATAATAAATAATAATAATAATTAATAATAATAATAATAATAATAATAATAATAAAAACTTCAGAGGATGAGCCGGAGTCGGAGCTGGAGCTGGAGGAGGGCTTGCGTTCGGAGTCTGAATCGGAGCTGGAGTTGGAGGCGCAGAAGGAAGCTGAAGCAGGCGTTGAAGGAGTCGCAGAAGGACGCGGACTCGATTGCAAGGGCGATGCCGAAACCGGAAGAGGAACCGCCGAAGGAGTCGCAGAAGGCGACTCAAAAGTGGTTCAATTTTTTTTTGAAGTAGTAATAATAATAAAATAATAATAATGACAGAGAGGCTCCTCAGTTGAATCGAACACCTGGATCGATTGGCACAGTCTCACGTTAGGCTTAACTCACTCGCTCGGAAGATGCAACAACGGCGTAAACCACGCATTTTCAGCTTCGGTCTCGGGGGGAGGTACCCCCTAATATCGACCTAGAGACCTGAAAACTCGCAGGTAATCAGTTTAACATATCAAAACCCTGTATACAAAGTTTCAACTCGATAGCTCTAATCCTTCCTATCGAAAAGGGTGTCACAGGCTCATCTGTCACATAACTACTGACCTGCTGAATGTGTTGTGGTGGTAAGTCTCTTTTATTTATATTGTTTGACTCATTCACTACGTTCATTGAAATTAATATTTAAAAAAAAAAAAATTAAAATATTACTTCATTTTATTTTTTTATTTTTAATGTTTACAAATTATTATTAGTAAATGCAAAGGGGAGATGTTGAAACAATTATTTTGCAACTCGAAAAACTATTTTGGTGAGGGGATTTTTTTTTTTTTTTTTTTTTACTTTTTTTTTTTTTAAATACGAGCGCTTAAAAATCGTTGCTAACACCGCGCGCTTCTAACGTCTCTTTAACGTTAGTTGGAATGGTCAAAGAGTAGTACATTATTCTATCTACGAGCGCTTCAAACGCTCGTATAATGAGAAAATGTAGTAGTACTCTTTTGACTGCTATTCAAATATATATATATATATATATATATTATATATTTATATATATATATATATTTATATTATATATATAAACTCTATATATACATTATTATATTTATATTATCTAACTATAAATTCCCTCTCCGCTATTCCTTATGAGACTAATATCTGATTTATTTTTAATGTTAATAATTGCAATTAATGTTTAGTTTTTGATAAAATAACTTCATAATAAAAAGAGTAAAGAAAAATTGTAACATTCAAAGTTTTGGAAATGACTAAAAAAAACTACAGTGAAAGTTTAGAAAAAACTAAAAGAAATCTACAAGAATTATAGTATAACTACTATCGATCAAGTCTATCTCAAAGGAGAGCAGTACAAGGTTTTACTGCTCGGCAACAAAAACAACAACAGAAAATATGACTAGACCTCAGTCATATTAAGTGGAACCTTTTTTTTTTACACCACATAAAAAAAACATATTAGTAAAAGAACACTGGACTAGATCCTTAGGATTCACACCTCACCGAATAAAACAAACGACCTTAACAAAACAGTGCCAACGGGCGAACCCTTCCCCTCTTTATCTAATGCGTTCTGTGAAACAGTTCCATCCAGGTCCGGTGCTCGTCTCATTTTCCACGCCACTTTACTCTGGGTGAAGTGTTCCGCAGGGCAGATTCTAAGTATTATTATTTGCTTTGCATTCAATGACGGCGTACTACCGTTTCAGCGACGGTCAAGTTGTCCCTATATGTTGATGACTTGGCGCTATACACTGTCGGTGCTAGGATATCATTTCTTGAATGACAATTTCTACTAGTCATTGAAAACATTTCACAATGGGGTAACTTCCATGGCTTCCAATTCTCAGCAGTACTATTTCATAAGAAATGAGGGCGAAGTACCTGTCACTTTTCTACCGCGAACTTAACCTTATATGGTTCACCCTTTCCTGTTACTTCGCAGGTCACATTTCGGATCCTCATTTTGCATGACCACCTGACATAGGCACAGCACTAGAAACACCTGAAAACGACTTCATCTAGCGCTTGACCTATTGCGTCACCTCACCTCAAAAGCTTTGGGCACTGACCTTAAGTCCCTTTAACTTCTCAACATCACCCTAATCCGATCAAAGTTGGTCTATGGATGCGTAGTATAGGAGAAAGCCTAGAAGTTCAGGCTGATGTAATGCATCTCTCCCTGCGAAGGGAATATATCATGTGCATAAGCTATCTTCGTTTTCAAACCCCAATACCGTCTGCATTGATTCCGATTCTACGAGAGGTACCTCAGAATCCTCCTTATACAGTTTATAGCATTCTATACTTCTGCAAAATTTCTGTGCAAAAGGTGCTGCCGTTCTCGTATGATGAAAGGTATACACCTTAGCTATTCTCAGCTCCCTTCATTTGCCTTGTCCTGTCCTCTCCTCTCTTTCCAAATCTAGCCACCCTGCCGCCTTGTTAAAGGCTTCATTTTTATCTCACTCTGCAGTTCACGGCAGACCGACTCCTGTGTTTACCGACGGCTCTAAAACATGGAACTGCGTGGGTGTTTCTATCGTCTTTCCTGATCGCAAATTCTTCCAAACTCTTCTCCATCTTGCTTCAATATTTACTCTATAACTAATAGCTGTAATGATTGTCATTTTTCAAATTTTATTCCTTGACCAAGACCATCCTTATGTCATTTACTCGGATTCGCTCATAAAACTCCATTTGCTCAAAACCTCTTCTCTAAAAATACAATGGTATCCGCTCTACAACGTTTTCTTTGACTGCTTTACTCGTATGAAACGAATTACTCTGTTGGATCCCCCTCTCACGTAAGAGTGGCTGGCAATGAAACCACTTAGAGAGAGAGAGAGAGAGAGAGAGAGACTAGAGTGGCCGCCTCCTCTTTCCGTAGCTGTTCTCGATATCTCTCGAATGCCATTCGACAAGGTCGTTTCCATCAACTGATTATTATCCTGTTCTCCGACAAAGTTTCCGATCTCTGGCAGGAGTGCTGGGCGAATGATCGGTGAGGGACGAAACTTAGAAATATTTAAAGCCGAACATTGGTGGGTGATCTTCTTCTCAGGGTGGGGGAAGGGAGGGGGGGGGGGAAATTGCTTGCAATAGGTAGTTTTGCCGTCTCAGCAATTGGCACAGCCAACATCACTCACAGTCTTCATGTCATGGGGCTCTCCCCCCCTCGCCTGCCATTTTGACGTCGCACCCCACAATCTATTCATCACATTTTTTTATTGAGTTGCCTTCAAAGTACTAGGCATTTTCCTACACTATGGTCATAACACATTCTAAAAAGTTATCCCATATCTTGTCCTGGATGTCCACTTAACGCTAACATCTATTTTCTCTTATATTCAGGACTGAAATAATATATATATATATATATATTAATTTTTTACATCTTATCCTTTTTTGATATTAATGAATTGACATATAAAATAACAAAATATTCAGTATGATATTTGAATATTCCTCTTAGATATGTATTAAAAACAGGTATACATACAGCAAGATAATTTGCATTCTTCTTGTAGAAACAGAGAAGAATGAACACGATATATATATATATATATTTTATATATATATATATTTATATATATATATATATATATTATTATATATATATTTATATACTTATATATATATATATATATATAGTATTCCTTTCTTTTTCTTTCTTCCTTCTCTTCCCAAGAGTGGGGGTAAGGTGCTGTACAAGCATCGGAAAAGAAAAGCAGTAGGAGAACATGACAAACGTCGAAAAGAAGCCCAGCCT
>JABUQX010088653.1:47500-48509 GCA_015478945.1 Trachelipus rathkii
CGGGCACACAAACAAAAAAAAAAAAAAACACAAAAGTAAACAACACAAAAAAACACATATACATAATCTAATCACCAAATAAAAAATAAAGAAAACAATATAAATATAAAATAAAAACACACCAAATCAACGAACAAACCAACCAAAAGGGGCACTACTATAAAAAAAAAAAAAAACAAAAGAACACAATCAAAAAGATAAAATAAAAAAAAACAAAAAATCCAATTTGAATCAATAGACCGGCGGTCCAGACCCGTTTTCTCAACCGTATAAGCATGTCGGAATCTTGGAGAAGTGATCGCTTGCGAACCTTCGCCTTTTTTTTCTTCACCTATTCTACAGTCCTCGAAACATTTTCCTTGAGGACGTTTTTCGTTCTGGGGAACAAGAAGAGTCAGTCGGAGCGAGATCGGGTGAATAGGGAGGGTGGGTAAGCGTTCGTGACGCTCATTCACTCGTTACTACTTCTGAACTTCTTCCATGAACATTGAGCAAGCGGGACACAAATATTGCTACAACTTGTTTCATTTGCAATTATTTGCTCAAAAATCGTTGGCAGGAACTTGGGAAACACCAGACAAATTAACAAGCTCTTCAATTGTCGATGGTCTTCCAAGATGAGTTCATGAATTTTCGTAATGTTTTCGTCCGTTCGGGTGGTTAACGGTCACCCCGAACGGGGTTGGTCTTCAAGCGACAAGTGTCCCTTCATAAAAGCGTGAGAACTACTCGTATACTTGTCTTGCTAATGACAGCGTCCTTGTAGGCTGTTTGAAGAATTTCACGGAAGCACGCTGTTCCTTTGCTTCAGCCATCGCAAAAACCGACGAAAAGACAAGAGTGCTTCAAAACAAAGACACACCACGTGAGAGTACTTCACTCGGTGACGCCAATCGGCAAACTGATGGCCTGAACCGCCTGATGCATGGGTGTCGGATTCAGATGCTCCTAACGGCGGAAGCTGTAACTACAAGGGATTGTCTTACAAAGAACGATTCTGGTTACTTTT
>JABUQX010088654.1:0-16491 GCA_015478945.1 Trachelipus rathkii
TTAATGATGATCACAAAGATGAATTTTAAATTTTAAAGTATGACTAGGACTGTGCTGAAGGACCCCATTGATGGATCAATACATTTTGCACTATTTTGACAAAACAATACAACATTGGCTACATCTAATCAGCTTGATGGAGTGAAGCAAAACGGTCCTGAAGGAGCAATGTTCTGCCTGCACCACTAGTGACAAAGCACACTAGAGAGAGAAAGCTATTTTAGAGAGTATAAATACATACCATATGAAGATGATGAGTAAATGTTTGAGGTGCACATATGGAGAGAGAGAACAGATTGAGCTACGCAAAGAGTTGCTAGAGGCGAAAAAGACAAGAGATGCAGAAGAAAGAATGCTTCAGATGAAGCTTGATGCTGAAGAAAAACAGCGTCAACATGACGCAGTGATAGCATCACAGAATGCTCAGAGCAGCCATAATGCTTCCCATGCTAATAAGTATCCGAAGTTGAAGCTTCCTTTCTTCGACGAGAAGAAAACCGATATTGAAGAATATCTGTTAATGTTTGAGAAGCAAGCAGAGGCGAACGATATCCCTATGGAAAAGCGAGCGACAATTTTAGGAGGTTTCCTAACAAGCAAAGCTGTCAGTGTCTATAATAAGATGACTGTTGAAGAATTAAAGAGCTACGAAGGTTTGAAAAGTGCTTTATTGGAGAGATATGGGCTCACGGAAAGTGGGTACTGTACAAAGTATAAAACTATAACTCCTACGGAAGATGATAATCCTAGAGTTTATTTACAAAGAATTATTGAAGCTCTTAAAAAGTGGTTAACAGCAGCAAATGTAACACTGACACCTGATGATTTATTGAATTTTTCTCGGTGGATAAGTATTTGAATACGGTTCCAAAAGAACTCGCAACCTACTTAAGGGAGTCGAAAAAGAAAGCACCAGAAGAGATAATAACTTGTTCTGAAGGATACATGGAAGCGCATCGTCTGAGATTCACAGCTAATAGTCACACACGAAATCACAATCACGTTGAGAAAAGCACACATAATAATAATAATTATAGATCAAAAGGCAATGGTTACTCCACAAGCGGTAATCATAAAAGTAGCAATCAACATGCACCGCGAGCGACTAATAATGAAAGCAGGATCGGAGGTGGAAGCGGCGACAGACAGAACTATCGTCGCAGTAGCAGTGAGCCGAGAGAAGCGCCCACGTGCTTTAAGTGTCAAAGGAGAGGGCATCTCTCAAGGGATTGTCGAGCCCCTCCTTATTTCAACAATAGTAGTAGGGGACAGAATAACTCAGGGAGACAAAAGGAAGAAACAAAGAGCACGGGAGCCTCCGGAGTCTCTGGTAACTGCAGTGAAGCCCTGAACTACTCAGGTGAAGAGCCGAAGCTCCTGGATGAGTTAGTGAAGGTGAAAAATGACGAAACGTCACACCTACCTGTAACGTATGGGACGGTGAATGGCTTTAAAGTCAAAACCCTCCGAGATACCGGGTGTAATGTAGTGGTTGTGCGGGAGAAATTTGTGCCGAAAAGGTGTTATGTTGGAAACAACATGAAGATACGTTTGTTGGACGGTACAGTGATCGAAGCTCCGCTTGCAAATATTGATGTGGATACCCCTTATTATGTAGGGAGAACAACCGCGGCGGTATTGCCGGAGGTCGTCAGCCTAATCTGGCTTGGGAGTCGACGGGTCGATTGCCCTTAAGTCAGCCTAATCTCGCTTGGGAGTCGACCGTGTGTCGAGGGCCTCGTAATGTAGAGGTCGCGCATAACATTAGTAGTATGCTGGTCCCCATCGCTGAGAGCGCTGAAGAAGGTTCACAAGAGGAACCTAACCAAACCAATCATAAATTTGGAATGGCAAGTTGGGAGATGAGTGAGTCTTACAGAGGGAAACCGTCAGTGCCACAATCGTTTGACATCTGTAATAAAGATGTCGCGCCAACCATGGAACCATCACTAAGTGTGATGACTGGGTGCAAATGTTCACCTGAAAATGAGAACGTTACAGGAAAAGATGAAGTTAAAACCCCTAAAGATCTATTAATAGATGATGTTGAAGATGACACGAGAGTGGTAGATGTTCAGGAGACATCGATGGTAGAGAGCACGAAGTGGTCTGATGTAACAGATCGTGCTGATGAAGATGACGAGATGGTGAGAGGTGACATAGACAGTCACACGCAAAGTTCTGGAGAGAAGGGTGTTGTAGCTGTGGGTGAAGGGGATATAACCCATGGTGATGAAGTTCAAGAATTGATTAACGATCGGGAGACTTTTAAAAGTAGACAGAAAGATGACGTCACTCTACAGAGGGTATGGAGGTCAGTGGAAAAAGGGGAAAACAAGTATGAAGTAAAGAATGGTGTGTTATTTAAAAGAGTGTTAGAGAACCAACAGGAAAGGTATACTCTGGTCGTACCGAAAGAGTACAGAAGTAAAGTCATGAAGATGGCACACGACGAAGTCTTCGGTGGCCATCAGGGGGTAAAGAAAACTATGGGTAAAATTACCCAGCAGTTCTTCTGGCCGAACATATATTCGGACGTAACTAAGCACTGTTACTCGTGTGATATATGCCAGAGAACGTGCCCGAAAGGTTCAGTGAAAAGGATACCTCTGTGCCCAATGCCCATCATTGAAGAACCATTTCAAAGGGTGGTCATCGACCTGATCGGACCAATCTCACCACCATCTTCAGAAGGACACCAGTATGTCCTGACACTCGTGGATGCCGCTACGCGCTATCCTGAAGCTGTACCGTTAAAGAGCATTACTGCCCAGAAGGTGACGGATAGTTTGGTGTCAATTTTCACGAGGTTGGGTGTGCCAAAAGAAATCCTCAGTGACAATGGCAGACAATTTACATCTGATTTAATGAGAGATGTAACGAAGATGTTGAACATCAAGCAGAAATTTTCTAGCATTTACCATCCAATGAGTCAAGGCGTTACAGAAAAGTTCAACGGAACTCTTAAGAGAATGCTCAAGAGAATGTGCAGTGAACAAGTGAGAAAGTGGCACAAGTTCATTGAGCCACTATTATTTGCATACAGGGAGGCTCCACAGGACTCCACAGGGTTCTCCCCATTCGAACTCCTGTATGGTAGGACTGTGAGAGGTCCAATGCAAATTTTACATGAAATTTGGGCGGGTGACATTAACCCTGAAGAGGCAAGGTCAACATATAGATATGTTTTCGACTTGCAGGAAAGATTAAATGAAACTCTGAAGTTGGCCAGAGAGAATTTAGCAAAGGCCCAAATTTCCCAGAAAAGATACTATGACAAGAGTGCAAAGGCCAGAAAATTGGAAGTAGGAGATCTAGCTCTTGTTCTGTTACCGACCTCGAGCAACAAGATGTTGATGAGATGGGGCGGGCCACATAGAGTGGTGGAGTCATACGGTAAGGACAATTACAAGATCAAAGTGGATGATGTGATTAAGACCTATCACATCAATCTGCTGAAGAAGTACATTGTGAGAGAGGAAAGTGAAGAAGTGGAAGAAGAGGTGTGTCAACATCCGGCGAATATAGGTGCTTCAGCAGTGATCCTTGACACTGAGAATGAAGAGAACATCACTCTAGTAGAAATGGACCCCACAATGGTACGAAAAGAGGGATTGTCTGACACCAAAATCAGCGCAGACATAACCGATGATATGAGGAAGGAATTAATGGAAATCTTGAAGAAGCATGAAGGGATTTTTACTGATGTGCCTGGCACCGCCAAAAACCACTATCATGCGATAGACCTTATCGACGACACCCCCATCAGGCTGAAGCCGTACAAACTACCGTTTACGACGCGGACGGAGCTCAAAAAGGAAACAGATAAGATGATCAGAATGGGCATCATCGTTCCCTCCACGTCGCCGTATTCTGCACCTGTCGTAGTTGTCCAGAAAAAGGACGGGAGTAAGAGAGTGTGTTCGGACTACAGGGCCCTGAATAGGATCACGGTCTTTGATCCTGAGCCCATGACAACAACTCAGACCTTATTTACCAAGTTTGCAAAAGACAAGTTTTACACAAAACTTGACTTGGCCAAAGGCTACTGGCAGATAAAAATAAGGCCTGAAGATTGCTACAAAACCGGTTTTTCAACCGAGGACGGACACTTCCATTATCTCAAGCTGCCATTCGGTATGGTTAATGCCGGAGCCACGCTTGTTAGATCGATGGCCGGCAGGATATTGGATGGAATCAACGATGTTGATTTTTATATCGACGATATCATCGTCCATTCCCAGACCTGGCGCGAGCATATGATCACGATTAAGACTGTTCTTCAAAGACTTCAGGAGGAGGGATTTACCATCAGGCCGACGAAGTGTGAGTTCGCTTCGTCGAGTGTTGAGTTTTTGGGCCACTTTATTGGCAATGGCACTAAGGGGCTACATGAGGATAATGTGGTCAAAATTAAGAAAACAGAGCCGCCTAAGAACAAGAAACAAGTGAGGTCTTTCTTAGGGCTCACTGGTTATTACCAGGATTTTGTGAAAAATTATGCACAGATTGCAGCGCCATTGACCGACTTAACAAAGAAAGGAGAGCCAACAAAAGTCAGGTGGGAGCCCAAACACCAACAGGCATTTGAGACATTAAAAGAAGCTTTGAGCTCGAAGCCCATATTGAAGATGCCAGAGCTGGAGAAGACGTTCACACTACAAGTGGATGCATCTGGCACTTCATTAGGATACGTCCTTTTACAAGAAGATGGAGGAATTCTCCACCCGATCGCTTACGGGAGTAAAAAGTTGTCTGTGACACAACAAAGATACTCAACTTTGGAAAAGGAAGCGTTAGCGATCATAATGGGCATTAGAAAATTCGAGCCATACCTCTACGGGAAGGAGTTTATCCTCCAATCTGACCATAGACCGCTGACGGCTATGAATAAGAAGAGGTATGAGAATAATAGAATAATGAGGTGGTCTCTATATTTACAAAGATTCAGATTTATCTTGAACCACATAAGTGGGAAAGATAATGTTATAGCAGACTACCTAAGCAGATCATATGCCGACAACACATCTGGTCCATTATCAGAAGTCGCTACCGAAGAAGGAGCACTGAATAAATGAGACCAATGTTTTGATCACGTGTACATAAAGCAAAATGTACCCATTTGCTTCAAAGGGTGGGCCAAAGATGTAATGCAGTAATACACGTAATACATAACTTTGCCTCATTTATGTATTGTAAAGCAATGGCCAACATTGTCATTGCTATTTCTCTTTCATTTTCTATGTATACGATGTATGATTGCAACGGCTCATCAAAAGAAATTTGTAAATATGTTTGCATTTCATGCGTAAACGACAGCCAATAGAAACTTGGTTTTCAAGACTTACTTTTTTGGAACCTAAGTTTTGATTGGTCGTCGTTCACAGTTCAGATAATAATAATATTATTATTATTATTATTATTATTATTATTATTATTATTATTATTATTATTATTATTATTATTATTATTATTATTATTATTATTATTTATTTTTTTACTGTTATAAGGTTACTGCGCATTATTATTATATGTATGTAATTGTTTTATATATATATATATATATATATATTATATATATATATATATATATATATATATATATATATATATATATATATATATATATATATATATATATAAATGTGTATGGTTACATATATATATATATATATATATATATATATATATATATATATATATATATATATATATATATATATATATATATATATATATATATATATATATATATATATATATATATATATATAAATGTGTATGGAATAATATTTAATTTTGTATAGTGTGGAGCGCACAATGTATAAATTCATTTGGCTTTTATGTTTTGATTTTAGAGGAAAATTGAGATTTCTTGTGAACAAAGTTTCGATTGTAAAGAAATACCAATTTTCGGTCGTGCTGAATGTGTAATATATATTTGCTTTACTGAAATAACTAATAAGTGGATACATCATTTTATTAATTATTTTAAGAGTTGTGATTGGATGGTCAGATGTAAACTGGTTGGCGAAGATTTGTATAAATAGTAAATTATGAATATTTTGTGATCTTTTTGCTTTTATTTGTCGTCAATCAAGGTGTTTACAGTTGGTACTGCGCTTGTTGCTCTGTCTGATCGATGTTATTATTATTTTAGTGTGCATAGTCTTGTAAATCGTGGAGGTGCCTTATTTTATATTTTATTATAAAGTAATTGTGTTAATGTTTTTAAATGCAATAAGGTATTGTAATTTTCAATGTGGAAATCTCGTGGCTTATTTTTTTGTAAAGCCAATATTGTTTTAAGCTGTGTTCTAAATATAATTGTGTTTATTCGTGTAAATATAATCTTTGCATTGCCATTATAAAAGTGTCGTCTGTTAAAGTGATTTGCAAATGCATTTTGTCTGCGGTGTTGCTATATACCACTAGCAGGTAAGGGTAGTTATTATTAATGTGTATTTTTTGTAACATGGTAAAGATTCTTTTGAGTTAACAAACATAAAGTGTTTAACGATTAAAGTTACATTATTTTATATACGAATAATTACTAAAGTCACATTTTATTTATTTGAAATTAAGATTTGTTTAATTACTAGTTGGCAACTCTTTTGCTTTAAGACAACAGCTGATCCTGACCAGCTGTGACTGCATTCATTTGTTCACACTGATAAATCGATGCCTTTAATAATTGTCAAAAACATTTAATTTACAAGCAAATATTTTATATCATTTGCAAAGTCAGTCTGTCCATATATTATTTTGTTGATATATTTTGTTTATTCATATATATTATTGGACATATATTTATATGTATGTTTTATATATATATATATATATAAATGTATGGACAAGAATTTATATGAATATATTGGTAGAGTATTTATGTTGATATTTTATTTATTTCTTTTGAGCATAATATTTAATATATTTATATATATATATATATATATATATATATATATATAGTTTGTAGTTATATATATATATATATATAATATATATATATATATATATATATATAAGTTATTATATATATATATATATATATATATATATATATATATATATATATATATATATATACTTTAGTTAAGCCACTCAGATGGTTACTCTTCGCGGTGTGCATGTATACGGATATCTATTAGACATCCGGCTATATGTCCATGGAAGTATAAAACCTGTAGGTATTTTGAAGTATATATATATATATATATATATATATATATATATATATATATATATATATATATATATATATATATATATATATATATATATATATATATATATATATATATATATATATATATATAATTTATATATAGTACTGAAAGTTCTATATGTGTGGTGTGTATATATACGGATATCTATAGACATCCGGCTATATGTCCATGGACTTATAAAACCTAGTTTGTAAGACCAGTACATTTTCATTTATTTTTTTTATTAAAATATTTCTAAAATTATCCCAGTGGTTTCCTTGAGTATTTCCAAACGTATTTTACTTTTCATTTATTTAAATATTCAATTTGCTATTGCTTTAAGTCTTAAAGACGTGGGTTTTGTGATTGTAAGATTGATCACAAACGGATTCATTTGCTGGTAAGAAAAGTATTGACTGAACTGTTCTCACATAAGGTAAAGAACTCGGTCAAACCGTTATTCCACTTGAAGGGTCTTCAGGGAGATAAGTTGGTGAGTTCGTAGAGTTTAATATTGCATTCTAATATTGCACAGGCCAATAGCTCACTTGACAGAAGGCCTGGATACTGTTATAATATAGGTTTGAGAATCTAATAAGGTGTTAGTTGGTTGGATTGTCACGGGGGCCTGGCCAAAGGATTTGTTCATCAGTTTGAAGAGTAAGTTATGACATATAATTTAATATCTTTTTAACCAATCGCACTACAATATCACATACAAGGCAAGCAGAAAAGATTTTCCTTATGTCATTTCAAAGCTCTGTAAGTTGAAACAATAGAAGTTAAAACAATACTGGAGTTAAATAGCAAATACGAGTAAAAACACAAGAGAAAGAAATATGTTCAAATTAAAATACTAAAAATAAGATAGAAAAAATCTGCCGGAACTCTAAAGAACCACTGATCCAGGCTCCGGATCTTTTCCATATCATAAGCTCCGGCTCCTAGATACTTCAGAGCCGACTTAACCCTGGACTTCTTGTGGTTTCAGGTATCAAATAGTGAAACGTGACTAAGCCTAATTGGTAGTTTTGTAGTTAGTTATTAAAATTAAACTATAATCTAGTTGTAATTCCCGCTAGTAATTGCTATTAACTAGTAATTGCTAGTAACTAGTAATTGCCGCTACCCTGTTGCAATCAGTAGGGCGACAGAGTAGCAAGGCAAGGGACAAGGTAGCAATTATCTAGAGTTATTCCCTTTCTAGAATAAGTCAATGACTGTGATAAGCGAACTTTTTAAAAAATTATAATCTCATGTTTGGTCCTTATTTTTTTTTACATTTTTCAGTTACATACATACATACATACATACATACATACATACATACATACATACATACATACATACATACATACATACATACATACATACATACATACATACATACATAGAATGAAAGAGAGAGAATCAAACTTATAAACAAAGTATGAATAAAGGATAAAAATAATTAATTAGTAAATTAAGGAAAGAAGACATTAACGGTTTCTCAAACTCTACAAAAAGAAGAAAAAGAAAAACAATTGTGAAAATCGTTCCGCCATCTTTGCTTTCCGAATTTCATTATAGAAATTCATTTCAATTTAAATTATTTGCAAAATTAAAGAAATTAGATACGTGTGTATATATATACACAGCTAAATGTGTATTCTGTGGACAAACACATACATGTTAAATGTAAATACGTATATACATGATGAGCATTACTGTAATAATTATTATAATAATTATCTATATTCTATATTTAGTATTATATAAATAATTTATATATAATGTATATATATAAATAATATATAATTATATATGATAATATATATTATATATAATATTATATATATATATATAAAAGTTCTTAACGCCCACACGGAACGGGAGTCGATCAAAAAAAAAATTTTTTCACAGGTAGCCCCTATGATACATAAGATAGACGTTTTAATGGGTCGAAATGTAAAAAAGAAAAAAAAAAAAAAATCACAATCTTCAAAAACTACAATAGCTACACGGAAAAGGAATGCATTTTTTGAATCCTGGTAAAATTTTAGTTAGGAAAAATGTAAAAAAAAAAATTATTGTTAATAATTATAGTAAATGAGGAGAAAGCCTATTTAGAGACTTTTTATACGTTTACTCGTTACATAAATTGACTTTCCTAGATAGTTTTGCTTTGTTTTTCTTAACTAAAGAAGTAACCCCAAAGGTATACGCAGCGTATGGCAGGTGTCGGGGTCCTCTCGGCTTCGGGAACTACGGGGTAGGACTAATTTCCCCTCCGGGGAGGGTCTCCGAACCCCCGCTCTTTGGTACTAGGGTGTCGCGGGGGTTCCTCCGCCCCTCCTACGGGGTATTGGAAAACGTCCCCCCCTGGTTTCCCGTCGGCTCGGCCCCCCTACATTGCCGTGTAGTAAAATAGCAAATATAAATATATATATATTAGTATAATTATATATATATATATATAGTATATATATAACCTACTAAATAAATTCTTAAACCCTGTAAGAAGATAAGTAAATAGAAAAAAAAGACAAATTCGTTTTAAAATTCGAGTGACCACTAGATGTAAAACATCTAATTCATTTAATAGTCCTGTATTATAAGAAGCAACTAACAAATAGTATAGAGAAGAAACAAAAGATAATTTTTATGAGTCCTGACTTCACAACGCTATTTGTTCGGTTGTATGGGCGTATAATGTTAAACTGTTGGGGTCCATATTGAGTAGTCATTATATAATATTTTTTAGATACTAGTAAAATATCTCCTATACAACTTCCTAAACACATATTATTTTGTTATATAATTACTAAGTAATGCTATTTATCTATATATATGAGTATAATTATAATATATATATATCTATACTAATGAAATAACTATATATAATAACAAATTGTAATACATCCTAATCCTATATTTATATAAATAATATTATATATATAATAAGATGGAAGTTTGAGATTTGACCTAAATAACAGGACCATATATATTACCTTATAGGTCTTCGCGTTAGGGGCGTAATCTCCTATGAGACTTTACACTAGAAAAATAAAAAGACGAACAGCAAGCTTTTGATAATCACTTTATGAACAACTAAGTTTTAGGCTAATTGTTTTTTCTGTGTAAGTTCTCATAAACCCAAACTTCTCCATTTTCGAGTCTAAAATAGACATAGAACTTAACATACATTATAATAAGCTGCTTTAGATGAAAGTTAAAAAAATGTTATAATTAAAATATAATAATAATAATATACTATTCTCTTATATTTATATAATAATAATAATAATATATAATAATAGATAATCTCATAATAATATTTAATTAACTACAAATCATATATAAATTAAAAATAAAAAACTTAACAATAATAATTTAGGCGTAATACTCGAATATAATTTTAATTAAGAATAAATTATATAGTAAGACGATATAAACACGATTGAAGGAATACAAATTAGTACAATTTAAATATGTCAATAATAAAATGAATACCAATATATAAAAAGTAACATAAATATATTTGACAGTAATATTAATATACATATATACAAAGTAAATATACAAGATATATTCTGGTGAGAATAATATATATAATATATAAAATCATTCTCAAAATAAGAATTATATATTTTAAATAATAATAACTATATTATATTCTTTTATTGACCAGCTCTGGAAACTTAAGAATGTGAAATTTTTTTTCATTGCGCGGGTGCAAATGCTTAATAAAGTTAATTTGGTACATTTTAAAAATAATCTTAATAATTCAGTAAATGTAAGAGTTGTAAATACTACAAAGTGCAGCATTGAATTAAACAGGATATATGAAAGTAAATAAAATCAATTAACCCAAATTAAAACTCAAAATTAGTCATGAGGAGCCAGTCTTGAGTTAAGTTGCGGGTTGTGTATATGTATATGTCTGCTGCAAACAGGCTTCCGAGAACGTGTTCAAGTAAGACCTGACGCCGAAGACCAAAACCTGAACTATCCTCTTGAGTCATGATGGCAGTCTCCAGAAGAGTGGGTTCCTGATGGCAGAGTTTTTTCGGGTGAAGTTAATGGTCTATTTGATTTAATATCGAAAGCCATTTTTGAATCCTTCACAGCTGTAAGCAGTCGTGTCTAATACCTACGGGCCTTGCATTCAGCGACACATTATATGAATAAATATGCACGGACTACTCAAAATGAGCCGGTTAAATATATTGCTTTCATCTAAGAAACTATTCATTTTAAAATCATTGACAAGTTAGAATAATTTTAATAAAGATGAAAAGACTTTAGAAATTGATATTGAATATGCTTTTACGAGCTTTCGGAGTGTTGGAACGAGTGTCTTAGATAAACACGTTGCGAATATGAATCCACTTGGCTGTTTAGGCGATAAAGCGTTGTCAAGGAATTTAGTTACAATCTAATGAAAATATGTATAGACTCTGGAAAATAAAGTTTGATTAGCTAAGACTGTTTATAAAAATAGAACTTCTTTTTATGAAAATCTACTCCAAGATTTAAAGTTTTGTATATAAGCTCTGTGCCAAGATTGTCTGCACTACATCTATTTGAATTTGTAGAGGCTACAATACGCTTACATATCTTGGGTAATTAATTAATCAGACAGTTCATTTTTAACTCGTTTGGCTAAATTGATTTACAATTTCCAGATACGAAACTTATTTTTATAAGACTTGTTATACTACTCTGAAGACTTTTTGCGAGCCTAAATAACACGGCCAGATGATATACGTAATTACAATTGCAAGTAGTTTATCGTAAACGTTCTTTATCTTCGGTCCCAACCCCGACTCGTTAAAAACATATATCACATATCATAATTTCTAACAGTTTTTTCATACTATAATAAAGATTATTTTATACTGTCAAATGATTTTAAAATAAATAGATTTTTCAAACATAGAGAATTTTTCCTCGAAGCTCATTTGGGTCGTCAGTTATTATATTCCTATTTCTTGTGCCTGAGTGCCAAGCCCGGTTGTAAGGGTCAGACATGGCTTACAGCTGCAGCGAGGATTTTCAAAAACATAAATCTGGTCTTTCATAAAGTAAGACAAATAGACCATTAAATTCACCGAAACTCTGCCAATCAGGACCCCTTATCAGAGAGCCATCAATGACATCTCAAAGATGCTTCAGGTTTGTCTTACGGCGTCAGTTTTACTTAACGACGGATTCTCGAGAGCCTGGTTGTATACAATAGTACACAGAAAACTTATATCAAAATAGGGTAAGTCAGTAAGAATTATTAGTTATGAATTTATATTTGGTATATTTATTAACTATATTACTTTGTATGTCAAGTACATTCTAACTAGTTAATGATCCGGTTTTAATCAACACTGTTAATTATTTTGATTATTAACTCTATGTTGCCAAATGTATAATTTATAATATTTTTTAAAATGTAACCACAATAGTATAAGTTTTGTTAGTATAATAATGTCAGTTGTTTTGCGTTCTTTGTACATATCTTACCTAAAGACTGCAACTAAAAGGGTAATATAAATATTAGTTAAATAGTTTTTAATATAATTTATTTTTAAATTGTTTTATATTTTTTTTTAACTATTTTTTTCTTTTTACTGTGGATATTATTATTATTATTATTATTATTATATATTTATTATCTTATTATTATTATATTATTATTATATTATTATTATATTATTATTATGAATTATTATTATATTATTAAAATGGTGTTATTATAATTAATTATTGTTATTGGTTATTTGTGAAGTTGTGTTTATTATTATTATTATAATTAGTATTATTATTATTATGTATTATTATTAATTATTAATTTATATTTTAACTTTCAGAGTGGAGGTGTGTTGTGGTATGTTTAGACAGTCTAATGCGGTTTGAGATAACTCGAAAACGTCCTAAATTAAATGATATCAAGCTTCTGTTGTCTTTTTATTTCTTATATATATATATATATATATATATAATATATATATATATATTATATATTATATATATATAATATAAGTAAGTAAAATTATATTATATATATATATTAAATATATATAAATATATTAATGTATATATAGACAAATAAATATTTGTTTACTGGGATTAAAACACTCTTAAAGCAATTATCACCTTTGCGAGTAATCGAACCGACACACCTAAGGCAGATGTTAGTGCAATCGAGTTTGACCAACCAAAGTCCATGATGAGCTAAAAAAGAACACGACAATACTTCTTTGGTGAATATTCGCACCCACAACATAGGACATGACATGCCGCGCTTTTCTCGCTCACACTCGGGAGGGGGTGGGGCAAACAGCTTAAAGACAAGGTGGGCAAGTTGTACAGAATAAATAAATAGAAATCTGTTTAAAGGATTTACTAAGAACTTAATATATACTCTCAACCGTGTGGGAATCGACTAGGACAGCGCTAAGCAGATGTTATAACGTTGCAAAATTTTTATCAACATATCTTATATCTGTTATATATTATATAGAATCATTGACTAGTATCACACAAGTTGGAAGATCCGCGTGTCAACAGTCGTTCTATATGATGGATATGCGAATATTACGCATGAAATAGTGTCGTCCATTTATAGCTCAGTCGTGGACGGCTGTTCAAACACCTGCACGTACATCCGCTAGGGTCTAGGTTCGCAGCAGGTAAATGCGTATAGTGTTTTTTATAATACAATTTGGAATATGTCGCGCCAATTAATCAATTGATTTATTATTTGTAAAGCAATATTTATATTTTTTGGAACTATTATATAGGAGTGAGAAAACTGGTTATAATATATATATATATATATATATATATATATATAATATATTATATAATATATTATATATATATATAGTATATATAATTTATATAATATATAAATCATAACATCTGTCCCTTGCTTCCCATAACTGGGTAGGGTGTTCAATACGGGCACAGATTCCGGAGCATAGCCATGGAGCATTTCTAGGATATAAATAATATAGCGGGAATGAATAGTTAACACATAAAAAAGAACTATGGTGGGGAGGACGAGGATTCCAAAGATATAAATAATAATTGAAAAATGAAGAAGAAAGAAGATTTAAGACCAGGCCAAGTTTGGACATAAACCAATTGCGGCCGGAGGGATCAACAATTCTAGTATGTTTCATTCTTATCACTATATTGCGTTTAAGTTCAACCACAGACATAACAAGAATCAATATATACATGGCGTAGGCAGGATTTCATTTTGTGTAGGGGGGGCAAAGGTTGAGTGATATATATATATTATAATATATAATATATATATATATTTATATATAATTATAGTATAATATATAAAATATTATATATTTATATCATAGATAATCATTAATGGTCTTCAAAAAATCATCTGTACACATATGTTTAATTGTCCAGATCTTTCTGGGAAAGAGCAGCATCATGAATTCATAAAGTGGTACCCTGCCGTAATTGAATGTTTAACAGCTTGGCAGCCGCCAAAATGCTATCTGAATACTGATTAGTTCTAGCGAGAATACATGTCAAAGAATCCAAACTGTTTTTAGTTAGAAGATTTGTTTAGATTCCAACAGCCGTACATTTAGAAAAAGTAATTAAATATATTATAGTATTAGTAATATTACTATTTTATCGATTGATGTTTTTTTTCAGGTTTCGAAATCTGGTTGTTTGAGTCTGAAGAAAAGCATAATAATTTAATAAAATTTTTTTATTTTGAGACAAGTGGTTTGGGAGGGGGCAGGCTCCACCCCTCGCACACGTCATTCTGCTACGAGGCACACTGAAAAAATAATAAATCTTATAAAATAGTAATATATATAATATATCAATATATAATATAAATATAACTCTAGATTAAACTTTTTAATCATATTATCTTGTTTTAACCACTATAAGATATATATATAATATATATTTTAGTTATATATATATATACAATATTATACAATAGATGAATAAATGAGATATGTCTTTTAAAGAGTTATCGATTAATATACGACACGTACTAAGTATATAAGTAAATATTTAGAACCTTGTTTACTACACTATATAATATATATATATATATAATATATAGATTAGTTAATATTTATGATATAAATTATATTTATATATAATCTGGTCGTGGTTTAATAATTTAATATATAATATATTAGATATTATATTTATATATAAAATCATATATATAAATAATATACTCTATAACTAGTATAATATATGATTAGTTACTAGGATAATATATATTTATACTGTATATAATTATATATTATATTATAGTAATTAATCTATTCAATTAAATATATGGAATTAGTACGTATATATACCGCTTAATATATATATATTATACTCTGTTATGTAGTGGATAAGAATAGGTTTATTTTTATTTTCTAAAAAAATATTACTTATATAAATGTCCACGTTTTCTCCATCTCTCATAATCTTTTTCCTAACCAGTGCCTTACAAAGATAAAATAATTAATAATAGGAGCTCCAAAATTCATGATTATAACCATTTGTTGTATGATCCGTAATTATTCCATATCTAGCCGGACACTAGCCGATTTTCCCATTTTCCATGAAATTATATGAAATTTTCAATGATTCTGTAAGAAGAAACCGTAAAAAATCCGGAAAAATCTGAATCAAAAGTTATGAAAGCCTTTCTTAATTTTCGTATATTCAATCACGGTGTGAAGTAGTATTGTAGATATAACTGTCCTATTTAATCGTGAAAGTAGGAAAAAGATTTGGAGAAAGACCAACCTTGAGGATAGATATTTAATCATTCTTTACAAGCTAAGTGGCGTTAACGCTGCTTATCTATTTAATGGTGAGGATCTCGTTTGATTTTTTTGCCTTGGGGAATCCTGCATTTTTCTTATCAAGCAGAATCTCTTCTTTTTCTAGTACCGTTTTTTGTGATATTAGTTGCCACGAGAGCGCTCGTCGTTTTTTGGAAGACTTTCACAAATTGGCTTCTTTTAACGTTATTTTAAAAAAAAACATAGGATCTTCGAGACAATATAAATAAAAAAACCCATATCCCGAACATTATAATTTCTAGTGTTTTCCTCCTTTACCTTTTTCTTTTGTTAACGAAAAAAAAACAATGCCCAATTTGAGCAATAAATGCCAAGCGTTTTAAAATCAGTAGTAAGCTAAGAACAATATTACAACTTTATCACCATTTAATATCATTTAAGGAACGTTTCATTTGAAAGGAAAATAGCAATCTCCTCTTTTTCACCCTACTGCCCATTCTTCTCTT
>JABUQX010088655.1:0-5000 GCA_015478945.1 Trachelipus rathkii
GAATTGTTTTCTTATTTCTTCTTTCATGTTTCGAACCTTTCTCTCTTTTTCTCTGTAGACTGCATTTCAATGTCTTCTCTCGCTTTATTCTTCTTTTTTCAACTGAAAACCCCTAAAGGGAGGTCCTTAGACATCCTTAAGGGTTCTGAAATCCAGTTCTGAAATCCTCAAAATCAAGTTCTAAGGGTTCGTAGCATAGGGAGGATACCGTTATTCGAGCTATTATCGTTTGTATACAGATTTCAAGGTCGGCCTCCAACAACGGTGCCTGAAGCCGCACGTGATCCGCAGTAGAGTCCTGCCAGAACTTTAATTCCTTCGTAAAACCATATTGGCTATCATTTCCACCTAATAAGACCATATCACAAGTTAACAGGGCTCATCACTTACTTGTACTTTGCAGGGCAAGTGACACTACCAGTTATATGTGTTCCAAAATTGAAATTGCTCTGAAAATTATTTCCCTTCCCCCTCAAGCATGAAGGGAACTGTATATATATATATATACTATATAGTATATATACTTATATATATATATAGTATATACTATATATATATGTATATATATATTACTATATATATTATATATTCTATATATATATATTACTATATAATACAATAATAATAAAAATAAATAATAAGTAATAATAATAATAATAATAATAATAATAATTATAATAATAATAATAAAATGATGTACTACTACAACTACGATTATTATGTATTGTAAATGGCGAGGAGTGAAAAGAGAAAAAAATGTTCAAGAAGGCAAAAAATTGGAGTCCAAAGAGAGATAACAAAAATTAACCGCAGGTCGAAGAAAGCCTTAATTTAAAATTACAGCCATACGGGACACGTTAACTTTAGCTCAGTGGTCTAAAGCGCCAGTAAACCATTCCTATCAGACGGACGTTCACATATGCATCGCATTTGTTCATTTATTAACTTTAAGACTAAAACTAATTTAAAATTAAAAATATATTAAATCAATAACTAGATTAAAAATAAATATATTAAAATATTTAAACATCAACTAAAGTAAATTAAAATGAAAATTATCTATATATATATATATACGTATATATATATATATAATATATATATATATATATATATACTATATATATATATATATATATATATATATATATATAATATACCGTAATATTATATATATCATATATATATAATATATATATATATATATATGGATATATATATATATAATATAATATATCATAACTATAATATATTATATATATATAGTACTATATATATATATATAGTATATATGTATATATATATTATATATATAATATATATTATATATATATATATATATATATATATATATATTATAATTATATATATATTAATATATATATATATATATATAATATATTATATAATATATATATATATATATATATATATATATATATATATTATATATATATATATATATATATATATATATATATATATATATATATATAATATACGGTATATATATATATATATTATATATATATATATCTATATATAATAATATAAATATATATATATTATATATATATATATAATAATATATATATATATTATATATATATAATATATATATATACATATACTATATATATAGATCATTCATATCATCATCATCATCATCACAAACCTTTCTTATCTCCCCAAGACTGGATGCAAGGTGCGTACATATAACGGAAACATAAAAATAGTAGAATATGAAGCAAGTAAAGGAAAGAAAGCCCAGCTTCTCCGCTCCCTTTATACCAAATTAGTGAGACTCGTCGCAGTCAGAAAAAATCCAACCCTAGAGCTTCACGGGGTCAACGATTGACCCTCCTCACTATGACATCACGTCAATGTGGGGTTCATTCCTTTGGCCCAGGTGGCGTACAACTACCTCCTCACAAATCTCTCCATTCATCACTCCTGTTATGGCAAGTTTCTCTCGCCCTGGCCAAACTCACGATTTCTAGATCTCCAGGCATTCCTTTTTGACTCCTTCCATTTTTCTTCTGTTCCTCCCTCCGGTCGATCCAAACACTTACTCACTATACATCGTTTAACTGACCGTCTGTCATCCATCCTCTCCACATGACCAAACATCTCAAGGTACTTCTTTATTCTCTCATTTACCCAATCTCCACACCAAACAACTCTCTATACGTTCATGCTCCTCATTTTATCATTTCATTTCACACCTAACACGCCACTAAGATTGTCCATCCTTGCACACACTTGTAATTTTGATTATACCTCTTATCCAGAACCCATAGTCCCACTACTATACATAAACACGGGTAACAACACCCCTCAATGTAAGCACCCTAGCGCACTCAACATTTGTCCTTTACATCCTCAACATTTAACTGCTTTACATCCACGCAACGATTTAACTGCAACAGCCCCCTTAGTGCCCATTCACAATTTTTCCATACTACAACCTCTGCATCATCCCCTCGCTTTTCATTCAACATATATCCCAAATATTTAAATCAGACACTTTTTAAAGCTGCTCACCATCTAACATAACTTCACAGAGGACTGATGTCCTCACTCACAACCATAAACCTACTCTTATCTAGTTTACTTTCAAACCCTTTCTTTTTACCACACTACACAAATCTCTCTTACTAGTCCTACTCAAACTCTCTTGCAGAGATTCGCCAACACAAAAACCAACAAATCTCCTCATATAATGGTAAGGGAATCCTCCACTCTCATCCATTCTCCATCATTCTCAACTCTATCACTTGTTCACCCCTACTCTAATCTTTCAGTAACTCAATCCATATACCAGATTGATTGCCAAGGAGACATAACCACATCCCTGTCTCACTCCGCTATTAATATTAAATAAATCACTTTCGACTCTATTTATTCTACACAATGACGCTTCATTATCGTCATACATGACTATCCGAGATTCTATCAGAAGGTTTACCACCCATCCAACACCCAATACAACCTCACCCTAACCTCCATACGATTCCCTATTAATCCCCTATTATACGCCTGTTGCCAAATTCATAAATCCTAAATACATATTTATTCCTTCTCCTACACTCATTATCCCAAATCAATTGTTTCAAAAATGTACAGATTGATCCCACTCTCCTCTACCAACTTCTAAACGCACCTTGTTACTCACCAATCAGTAGTTCTTCACAGGATCATTCGACGCACTCTTCGACCAAAATATCAACATTTATCTTCCCTACAACCCAATAACACTAATTACCTATAAACTTACAGTTACCTATTTTTCCCCTTACTTTTATATAAAGGGTCTAATATTGAGCTCCTCCAAATCCCCTCGGAACTATAACCCCTCCATAAACGTTTGTTTAACAACTTCCAAATCCAATCAATACCTATTAAGCTTATAAAATATATATATATATATTATATATATATAATATATAATAATATATATATATATATTATATATATATCATATATATATATATACTATATATATTAATATATATATATTATATATATATATATATATATATATATATATATATATATATTATATATATTATATATATATATATATATACTACTATATATATATATAATATACTATATATATATATATATATATTAATGGTTTGTGAGGTGAATCTTTGAAGAGTAGTTTTGAGAGGATTTGGTAGAAAGATTTGGAGGTTGTGTAAAAGGATGGGTGTGAAAGTAAACGTAGATAAGAGTAAGGTTACCTGTTATGAGTGAGGACAGTCCTCGGTGTGACGTTATGCATAGATTGCGGGTGAGCAGCTGGAACAAGTGTCTGAGTTTAATAATTTAGGATATATATATATATATAACTAAATATATATATATAATATAAAACTTAATTATAAAATTAAATAATAATTATAATAAATATAATAATTATATATTATACATATATATATCATATATATATATATACTATATATATATGTTGGACAAAGGGAGCGGATATGCCGAGTGTAGTATGGCGTAAGTTGTGACTTGCAGGAGGAGCTGGTGGCAATTAAATCCTTGGTGATGTAAAGGACTAAGTCTTGGGTGCGCTAGTGTCTTGCGTGATGGTAAGTTGTTACCTGTGTATGTATAGTCAGCAAGACTATGGTCGGAATAAGAGGTATAAAAAGAATCTAAAGAGCAATGTGTTCAGATGGACAATCTTAGGGCGTGTTAGGTGTGAGAAGAATTGAATAATGAGGAATTGACGTACTTACAGAGTTGTATGGTATGAAAAAAAGGGATAAATGAGAGAATACATGAAATACGTTGAGATGGGTTTGGTCATGTGGAAAGACATGGATGATAGTCGGTTGGTTAAGCGGATGTATAGTGGTGAGTGTGTGGATCGACTGGCTGGGAGACCGAAAGAAAAAGTGGATTGTGTCAGCAAAAGAATGTCTGGAGGAGTGAAATTTGAGTTGGCAGGGGCGAGAAAAAAAAAGTGCATAATAAGAGATAAATGGCAGGGTTTTGTGGAGGGTGTATGGTTTGTGGCCCACCTGGGCCAAAGGATGACCCACATTGGCGAGATGCCATACTGAGGGTCGCGGATCCGTGAAGCTCTAGGGTGGAATATTCTGTGCTGCGAGTTCCCACTAATAGGTATAGGAGGGGGGTAAGGCTGGGTTTTCTTTTCAACTTGTGTCATACTCTTCTACTACTTTCTGTTTCTGGTGCATGTTACGCACCTTAGCCCCAGTCTTGGGGGAAAAAAGGTGTTTGATGATGATGTGATCTATATGATATATATAATAATAAATAATATATATATAACTATATTATTAGTATATATATATATATATATATACTATTATATATATATATATTATATATATATATATATAGTATATAATTATATATATTCATATATTACTATATATTATATATATATATATACTATATAAACTACATATGACATACTCTTAAATTCATATAATGGAAATTTATATTAATACATT
>JABUQX010088655.1:12500-20483 GCA_015478945.1 Trachelipus rathkii
CTCTCTCGCTTTCTAAATTTTTATATTTTCTTCTTTACTGTCTCTCTCTCTCTCTCTCTCTCTCTCTCTCTCTCTCTCTCTCTCTCTCTCTCTCTCTCTCTCTCTCTCTCTCTCTAAATTATTATATATTTCTTTTTTTTACTCTCTTTCTTCTTCTCTCTCTCTAAATCTTTTTCTGTTGCATTTTAATTCTCTCTCTCTCTCTCTCTCTCTCTCTCTCTCTCTCTCTCTCTCTCTCTCTCTCTCTCTCTCTCTCTCTCTCTCTCTCTCTCTCTCTCTCTCTCTCTCTCTCTCTCTCTACTTCAAAATTGAAACATATTTTCAAATATTACCTTCCATATTAATCAGCGTATTTTTTAAAACAAACAAACCAACAAACAAAATCTTTCTAAACCTTCCACCTCCCCCTCTCTATCCCTTCCCCTTCCCTCCTTTTATCCCTTACTGTACCTCCCAAAGGAACATGGGAATGATGGATTTTTTTTTAGGGGGTTGCTTCACAGCCTTACAGCTAGGCCAGGGAGGGGCATGTGTGTCCTCGTCAACAAAGGTTTTTTTTTTTTTATATTATTATAAATGGATAAACCTCACCCTCTTAATTTAAATGTTTTCTTCAGCTTAACTAACAAATATTTGCACACACACACGCACACACACGCTCACACACACACATATATATATATAATATATATATATATATATATATATATATATATATATATATATATATATATATAACTAGCATACATATATATATATACTCATATAATATATATATATATATATATATACTAATATATATATATATACAACCCACATATATATAAATATATACATATATATATATATATATGCTAACTTTTTAATATTTATATATAACATATATACATAACATATATATATATGTATATATGTATATATATATACTATATATATATATATGCTGCTATATATATATATATATACATAATATTATATATATATATATATATGTATATAACATAACATATATATATATATATACACCATATATATATATATATACTTACTCTTAACATATATATATATATATATATATATATATATATAAATTCTAATTTAGCAAATCTCTGCCATTTGCGTCCGCATCCACATCCACTTGTGGGGTGGAAGCATCTTCATCTTCATAGACATCCCACCTAAGTTTGACATCCGCATAGCAGCCCCAGTTTGGCCATATGGATGTCCCAATAGATAAGAAATAAAAGATGTTTTTCACATTTTATGTGTGTGTATTATTATTATTATTATTATTGTGTGTGTGTGTGTGTGTGATTATTATTATTATTATTATTATTATTATTATTATTATTATTATCTATGTATGTATTATTATTATTATTATTATTATTATTATTATTATTATTATTATTATTATTATTCATTATTATTATTATCATTATCATTATCACATTATCATTATCATTATCGATTATTATTATTATTATTATTATTATTATTATTATTATTATTTATTAATAATAAATGTGTTTACAGCAATAGTGAAGGTAGGAATGATGAAACTTAGGTTTTTAATTTTTATTTATTTATAAACAACACTAAAGGTACCTATTTCTAATAATTGAACACCTGATCTCGGGGACGTTTCCGATTCCACTGGGAGCCTCACGGCTTTCTGGCGTGATACTAAATAATAAAACACAGAGAAGCCTTGTATTCTGTCATATACACAAAAGAACTTCTATTTGATGTTTTTGAGCTCAGCAGGAATTTCCCCGAACCGTTATAACAAAAACTGAGCTTCACTCTTTGTCTATGGCATAAAGGGTTAATTAGATCCACGAAAAAATCTTCTAAAGCCAATTGTCACTTTCCGGAAACAGAATATTAGATCTACTTTCATAAAATTAATGAATAATAAATAAGTTACATTATATATATTTTGTCATCTGATTGGTTTAATATCAATAATATTAATCGTGCCCGCGAAATAAAAAATAATAATAATTATATTGTAAAAAGTAAAGACGTAATGATACATTATATTTTTTTTTTCACAAAGGCAAATTATCCTATATTTTAATTACATACATTACTTAATATCCAAAATATGCAAATAATTTTCTCTGCTCCACAAATGTAACTGGTAAAATAATCTGCTATGGAGAGAAATTCTAAAACTTGTATTGCAAACTCTTGACAGTAATAAGGTCCTATTATTATTTTTCAATTTAGTGGAAAATAAATAAAAAAAATATATGTCGTAACGTATTTATTTACAGAGATAATTTAATTCGAGATTCCAATTGTTAAAGGTTTAACTTTCTCCAATTTTCAAATACATTGGAGAAACTGTGATTTCTACAAAAAAATTTTTGCAAGTGGTTGGTAGCTATCATTTTTTGATTTTTTCGTCCTTTGCCCTTTTATTAATAATGAGACTCGCAATCAATTATTTTTTTTTTCACCTTCGATGCTCTTTTTTTTTTTTTTTTTCAACTTTTTATTCATATTATTTAGGTCATGTTGATTAATCGATTACTGTGTCTTCCATTTATAGGTGCTACATGGGATGTATTCGATTATTTATTGAATATATTGATATGATTTTCTTTTTTTATCAGTGTTTTTTATTCATTTAATCTACAGCTGAAACGAATTTTTTTTTTTTTTTTGGTGAAAAATTTCTTGTCAGAAGAAAGATGTCTATTTAAGAATATATTTATTATCATATAATATGATATATAATAATAGTATAGTATTTTATATTTATAATATATATATTATTTATATATATTTATATAATATATATATTTATATATTATATATATATATTTATATATATATTATATATATATATATATATATATATATATATATATTACTATAATATTATATATATATATATAGGCCGAGCAACAGAATTTTCCAGAAAACACATAGAAAACATAACATTAGCAAGAAAATAAATAATTTTTATTTCAGCATTTTGTTATTTATCATCGTCGATAACTTGTACTTAAAAAAATTATTTTATTCTATTATTTTTAATTAATAACACCTTAAATTATTAGTAATATTATATTTAGGTCTTGCAAGCGTACGGTGTGATTGTCCTTGAATTCCCTGCATTCTTTCACGAGAGCAAGGATTTACCAAATAGTATTTTAATTTTATGTCTTTGGAGAAAATGTTTTATTTTTTTTCTTTTTATATTTCCTTTTTAGGGGGTTCGAGCGACGGAGGGACAGAGGAGGGACGAAATCCCCCCCGTCGTCCCCGGTATGGCCGAGCAACCCCGTTACTCGTTCCATCTTTAACCTATTTACCGTGAGATATTTCTTTAGTTAAAAAAAAAATTCAACATTTGGGACCTTTGCGCGCTCCCTTGAAACCCGCTATAATTCTTCAAAAACCGTAATTTTTCTAACATTTGTTAACATATGTTTAAATTTTAAAAAGCGTTATTTTTTTTATTTATTTTTTTTATTTGCTGGGTAAAATTGTCTCCTGACTTAATAAAATGATATTTAATTCTTTGTGGCTGGTAATGAGTTTTAGTTACATCTGGCCTCTTCGGGATTGCTGACATATATATATAGGTATATACTATATATATATATATATTTATATAATATATATATATATAGTATATATATATATATAATTATATTATATATATATATATTATATATATATATTTTATAAATAGGTTAGTATATATATATGATATTATAATATATAGGTAATTTTCCAAACAGTAAAGTTACCAAGCATGATACTCTAAAAACTACAAGATAGGTTTTACAAGTAAAACCTGATAACATATATGGAATAGCGTATGAAATTTGTATGGAAAGTTATATTGATTTTCAAATTAAATATTATATAGTATCTATATATTTATTTATTAATATATATATAATGATATAATATTTGTATCTTTTATAAAAGTATAATATAAATAGTTTTATTTGTATATATATATAGGTGGTATATATAGTATATATCTAGGTATATATATGTATATATAGTATGTATAATATAGTAATATATAGTATATATATATCTGATAGTACTCGTATATTATATGTAATATTATTTGATATTATATATATATAGTAGTATATGACTAATTCTATATATATATATCTGGTTTATATATATAATATATATTAATATCAATTTGAGCTAGAAAGTAGAGAGAGAAGAGAGAGAGGAGAGAGCCCGAGTAGTATAAAGTTACTAGTAGTCGCCGTCTGTATTATCTATTTTTTATATATTATTTATATATATTATACTTATAGTATATATTATATATATTTATATTTTTATATATATATTATATATATATATTCATAGTTTAATATATTATGTATTTATATAGTATATATATATATATATATATTACTTTATTATTTTCAGCGGATGAATATGTAATATTTTTCTTACTACTCGGGCTCCTTCTCTGGCTCTCTCTCGTCTCTCTCTCTCTCTCTCTCTTACTAATTTTGTGCTTTATATATATTATATGAGGGAGTATATATATTATTATTTATATTATCTTTATTTAATATATTTATTACTTATATATAAGAACATATTATTATATTATATATTTATATAAGTTTTATATTATTTATACTATATTATATATTTTCAGTAGATATTTTAGTTATTGCTTTTTAATGTTTTTCTTTAATTTAATTTTAATTCGATGGTTAATTGTTATATTTTTTGCTTTCATTATTTTGATTTTTATATTATATTTTTCAAAAATTTAGGTTATGTTAGCACTATCTAAAAGAGAGGGGTGCAGTGCAACAAAATATTTTAGTTATGTTTGTTTGTTTATCGTTATTAAATCTTGTTTTCTCACTACACTTTTTGAAAAATACTACTGGAAAAAAGTTACTGACAATGGCCTACGAATGAAAATAATCCATTATTTAGAATTTAAGGATATTTATTATTTTTTTTATATTGTTTTATTTTTTTTTTATCCCTAATATGAATAAGAAAATTATTATAATTTGTTTATTTATTTTTTTTTATCAATATTTAAACAATGTTTAATTAGATTCCTAGAAAAAATAAATTGTAAATAAAATTATATTTCACTAAATGTTGTATAACTGTCTCAAAAATTTTCTACTCCCGTCCTTTTGGGAAATCCTGCATTACTTTGGCTTTGGGCCGTTCATGCTCATGAGGAAAAGTTACACAAGTAAAAGTTTTGATTGTCAGATATGACTAGGAATTTCGAAAAATAGTATGTATCGATAGATAGTTATTATTCTTCTTAAGCGCTTCTATTACTTCTCTTATTTCAATCATTCCCATTTCCATTACTCGAGCAGCAACGTGAAATAAATAATTTTGGTTCTAGTCGGTACGATGCTTGCGGTAAACTTGACCGTTCTGCCATTTCTGAGAAGTTTAACATAGTAAACAGGTGGGCGTGCATGGAAATTATTATTGTTCATCCAACGAAACACATCTGAAATTGCGGGATAACTTTTATCAGAAATGCAGTTACAGCTTTGAGCGGCAGGGAAACGCGTTTTCGCTTCTTTGTTTTTAAAATTCATTCAATGTTCCTCGTGATTCCTAATTAACTGCGAAAATAAAAATTTGACGAAAAATGATGATTTTTTTTCTGTTATTTAGTTTTAAGTAATAAATCTCAATCAGTTCAAGTTTTTATAAAATGTTTGAAATGAACTGCAGTTTAATTATTATATTGAAATTTCTTTAACTGGTAACCTTATTTAATTAAACTACATAGATTGATGCTAACAGTTTGAAGGTATATGTGTTATTGAATGATTTTACAAAAATGTCCAGAATGAACAATTTACGTATAAAAAAACTGATAAAAGTCATACTTAATATAATAATAATAATAAATAATAATAAGATAATTAATAATAATCAATTAAATAAGGTCAATAATAATAATTATAATGATAATATATTATAATAATAATAATAATAATAAAATAAAATTAATAATAGATAATAATAATCAATAATAATAATTATATAATATATATAATAATAATAAAATAATAAAAGTGAAAAAAATTGTTTACGATGGTATAAGTTGTCACCTAAAGTGAATGGTTGTAAGTCGTGGGGTAATTATAGATATCCATTTCAGATTTGCAAGTAAGCTTTGTTAAATTTTCTTTTATATATATTATATATATATATATTATATATATATATATATATATATATAATTATGATATACTATTTTTTATATATTAGTATAATATGTATTATATAATATATTAGTATATATCTCAATTAAAGGGAAGGGAGGTGTATTGGTTCTCCTTGTTCGTGTTATCTGTTTCTTGCTTGCTCCCTCTTTCTGTCTTCACTTCTCATCTTCTTCTCTTGTAGTAGGATATTAAAACTTCATTTTTTTTATTTGACATTTTTTTGACTGAATAATTATTGAAAACACTGTCTACTATATTTTGGAGTGCACCTTTTGAATGGGGATAGTTCTGAAATCCTTCATAATCCAAATGCGACTGCTACACTATCATATTTATTGGCAAATGTTTGTTTAATATTTTATGTAATTTTGAAATCATATGTAAATTTAGTCAAATTATGCAAATATTATGTAAAAATGAACAAAGAAAGAAAGTAATAGTTTGCTATTGATCATCAAAGGAAAAGAAATTGCAATTTCCCTATGTCTTTTCATATTACATTGATTCTCACATTTTCATTTCTTCATTAACAGGAAGCAGTAGTTCTGTTGCGACTTCCAAAATGCTTGAAAATGTTTCATCGATGCTAGTTTGAAATTTATTCAAAATAAACATCACATTTTTAAATATGGATAACATTGCTCTCACTAACTATGGAGATTGCAATATATTACATAGTGGAAGAGTGAAGGAGACTAAAATTGAAGTCAAAATAAACTTATAACAAATTTGCTTTGATTACAGATTTCAAAAGATCTGAGGTTTTTTTTTTTTGAAGAAGGTTTAATATCTTGATCCATTCAAGCTCCTCTAAAGCTTCAACAAATACTTTAAAAATTGCTCTAGATCGTAACAACCCTTCTTAACTTTCCAACAACTTTGGTTTGCCCATTCGTGTGAATTTTGTTCATTTTGTGTCTGTGAAAATCTTTCTTATTTTTTCTTATTAAAATAGTAGTCAGCCGTGGAAATTTAAAATAGTACCTAGTTACATTCGCAGTGCCATAAAGTTTTGTAATGTGTTGAACTTCACATGGATGGATGTGAAGAGCAATGAACATATATACACGCCCGCATGGATATCTTCAGGCAGCTAAAAACTCTAAACTTTTTAATAAACAATCTTAATGTTCGAACGTACTTGTAGATACTGCCAACTCGCTAGATTCTCCTTTAATATTTCAACAGCCACCTAACCTAAGAAATCTTCACGGACACAAATATGTTTTCTCATTAATAAAACCTATACTCTTAATTTGCTTTGATTAAATTTATTTTATTTTTTTAAAAATTAAAATTAAGAAGAATCAACCAGTTTTTGATCCTTGAATTAATTTCGGGAGACGATTTTGAACCCTGAACGGCCCTGGTCTATGTGGGCCGCTATATACTACACTTATCATTTATTATATGGTATCCTGGGTACCTTATTATATATTTATTTTTTTTAATCATATTTTGTATTTGATATTTATATATATATATATTAGTATTATGTTATATTCAGTATATATATTTATACTTAAAATATATATTATACCATTATATATAGGGCTACTATTTTAGATTATTTAATTTGTCGCTGCTGTGATTTTGTAATGAAAGTTATGAGATGAGGGTTGCCAGTATTCAATATAAAACTATGAAAACTTAATTAATATATTTCTAACCTATGTATTGCTAGAGAATACGGTGTATTGTTTAGCTCGTTTATCGTGTGATGTCTTAATAATCATTTATAATGAAGCGTATC
>JABUQX010088656.1:0-27500 GCA_015478945.1 Trachelipus rathkii
AAAAAGAGAGAGAAATAAGTTGTGGATAGGGTGAAGTACCTCATCCTGGTGTGCTAGACGTTGAGCTAAAGCTGGAGCAAAGGAGATAATGGTACTGGGGAGGAGGCGGGAGATAGTAGTAAAAGAAGGGGGAAGGTGAAACAGGAAATATTGTAGGTACGAGTCCGTGCTGAAGGGACTGGAAACTTGAATCTTGGAAGCAACTCCGAATCGGAGTATCGGAGGATTGGGGACCTCGGAGAGAACGGCTGGCTATAAGAGACGTCGATTGATACAACCTCGTGTGCGTGTGGGAACGTGGTGTTTAAATGGTAAAGAACTTCTTCGAAGTTGATCGGAGGAGAGGGAAGGGTCCATCCGACGGGTGGGGTTGGATAACGCGTGGGTGGTGCAGTCATGCCTTATAAAGACATTGTTGTTGCATTAATAGGAGGTCTTTAGTTACAAGTAAAGAATGCAACTTTTTTGGTGGGTGACGAGTAGGAGATCGGTGCTCCGGAAACAAAGCAACTAGCGCCTGAAGGCAGAGTTATGAAAAAGCGGTGAGATGGGTTGCCCCGCGGTAGGAGAGCGAGAGAAGATTGCGAAAAAGAAGCGCGTCTGGAAGCCAGAGTGGAGACCGGTAGACAAGTCTCTGCCGAGAACATGTGCAGAGCTCTCCGTCTGTGTTATGATGCGAAGTGCACGAGTTGACCAGTCGGGAAGGCCGTCTGTCCAAATGTTCGCACCGTTGTGGATGAGCAGTCCAAGGTGAGCTTAAGGCCTGACGATGGGAAGTCGTCGTTGAGGCAAGTGTTGTGCTTGTGGATACGAAGTGGTGAGGAATCTTGTCAGAGAGCGCAAGCGCATGCAAATCTCTCCAAAGATAAGTATTTCGAGAGAGCACGTGCCTGGATCTGTTAGTGGACAGAGAGAAGTATGCGAACGAGAACCCCAATGCGTCGATAAAAGCTTCCAAGAAATGGAGTTTCCGAAGCAACAGAAAGAGGAATGGGCTTTTTCAAGTTCCCCCAATGGTTGGAACTGTTTCAATAACAAGTGAAGGAGGTTAATCGGTTTGCCCTTAGGAATAAGAAAAGAGTGCTCCATCATGTGAACTGTTTAAACCTTGTATGGTTCTAAATGACGAGGAGCAAGAGGGGCTTTTTAGTGTGCCTCTGGGACTTTAACCGTTGAAAGAATGACAATTGCGTGCCACTTGGGGTCAACCCTTCGGCATTAGAGCGCGGGCCACCACAAAGCGTGCTGAAAAAAGTGCTGAGCTTATTTCCGGGCGAAAGCCTTCGGGCATGCCCGGGTGGAAAGTGAAGGGAGATTGAGGGAAGAGTGTCTTTCGCTGTATGAAGAACGTTATGGTCCGAGGGGAAAAACGAGTATCACAGGTACTTACCGTTGCTCGAGCTAATCCCGGGGAGTGTTACCCACTCTAGCCGTAAAGAAATTAATGTGGGGTCGATGATTTCGTCCTCTTGGAGCTGTGCCATAGCTTCAAAATCTATGATTGGAATAGGAGAAATAGAGTCAATCTGGATGAGCGAAAGGGCATCGGCAGTGGTGTTATCTACCCCAGAGATATGCCGAACGTCAGTGGTAAATTGGGAGACGTATTCAAGGTGGCGTGCTTCTCTGGGAGAATGTCGTTCGTGACGGGAAATCATCGCGAACGTAAGAGGTTTGTGATCGGTTAAGATGTGGAAATCTCGACCTTCTATGAAGTACCTGAAGTGTCGAGTAGCTAGGTACATTGCCAGCAACTCCCTACCGAAAGCACTATACCGAGTTTCGGCAGGTTGAAGCTTGCGAGAGAAAAAGGCTAAAGGAGACCAAACGTTATTCAAATACTGCTGCAAGACACCACCGACAGCAAAGTCGGAAGCGTCGACTTGAATACGCGTTGGTGCAGAGTCTTGAGGATGGACAAGAAGTGTTGCAGCAGCTAGAGCTTCCTTTGAAGCGTCAAAAGCTTTTCTTGCCTCATCCGTCCAATCAAGAATGATGGCTGAACCCATCTTCTTTTGCGTAATAAGTGCTGTAAGTGGACGAAGAAGTTCGGAAGCTGAACGAAGGAAACGGTGGTAAAAGTTTACCATTCCCAAGTATTGACGAAGTTGCTTCTGGGTTTGAGGAAGAGGGAATGCACGAATGGCATCAACACGATCGGAGAGTGGTTTAACACCTTCAGGAGAAACAGTATGGCCCAGGAAAGTGAGAGATGATGTACCAAGTACACACTTCGCGAGATTAAGTCGCATTCCAGCATCGTTTAATCGTGCGAAAACCGCACGCAAATGATCCTGATGCTCCTCAGGAGTTGCACTTGTCAAGAAGGTCTCGAGGATAGCCAGGCCGAAAAGGTAGCCGAAACGCAGCATAAGCAGTTTTCGTTTTTGCATTTGGGTGCTAATGCGGATAGAAAATGAATACATCCAGTTTTAGCAATGATGTTGGGCATAATCGAACAGGATTGGGTTTACAAAATTTTTGATCAGCTGTTCTGATGTGAGCAATTGTTTTGGAATAAACACAAATACAAAATATATGGTTTTTTTACAAAATAAATTGATCAACTGGTGATAGTTTATCGATTTTGTGAAGTAAATTTAGAATTTATAAGGCCTAATTCATGGAATGAAAATTCGATCAAATCAGACGAACTACTACGGGCCGAAATCTTATTTGTTTACATTTATCGTTAGCATTTTCCTAAAATTCGGTAACACGGCGAAAGAGCACCTTACAGAATTTAGGAAATTCCTAACGTTTGTTAGCATTTTACTAAATTTGTGCTAAAATTGACATAAGAACCGAACAACTTTTTAGAATTTTCACATAATTTCGTTAGCAAAGGGGCAAAAGTCGAAGACGCCTATAGTATCTAATAATTTTTTTTGAAACGTTTGAGCTGCCATTCTAGAAGCCGAAAGGGCCTTCCAGTAAAGCTTAAAAATCCTAAAAGGAGTAAATACCGCAGTTTTTTTAATGTCATCAGCAGCTACAGGAATCTGATGATATGCCCTGACCATATCCAGTTTTGAAAAGATGGTTTGCGCCATCCAGACGAGGAGTTAAAGGACTGGAATATGCGGAATGACGGGTAGAGGTCAGGTGTGACGAGGCATTCAGAGCCCTGAAAGTTTCCAATACCCGAAGGTTTTTGGGCCGCATGAATGTATGAGAGGTGACCCAACACTCTTTAAGGGAACAATTGCTATTTATACAGTGCTCGAAACTCTGCTTGAGGCCGCTTTGAGTTTGTCTGAGGAGACGTCTAGCACGAAGGCGGAAATTTGGAGGGACTGGCTTGTAGTGGTTAGCGTTGTCTTCGGATGTTAGTGGTTTTGGTGATTGTGCTATGTGTTGTGTGACGATCATTTAAACAGGTAAAGAAAAGATGAGAGGATTTAAAGAGATCGGAAATCCTTCTTAACAGTAACAAAGGTGAGAAAGCGCCTGAAGAAGATTGGGGCAATGGTAGATGGCCCTCAAAACAGAAGAGATCAGACACGCTTTGACGAACAACGTGAGTGGTACCGTCTCCAACGAATTGCGAATGTGCCACCATGAGATTGAAATGCACAGAAGTCTGCCCGCAATAGATGGTGTTGTGTAACTTTTGCCACAGAAAAACCCATTTAAAACTCCGTCGAAGCGAGAGTTCCAAAGAGCAAAGTCGTTCACCATATACTGGAATAGTTGAACCATTCGCAGCATACAGCGTATGAGTAGAAAGAGGTACTGCAGAGCGCTGAGACGGATCCGGAGGGTCCAAAGACAAAGATGCGCAGTATAATCAGAAAGTGTTTGCTTTGTGAATTGCGGATCGTAAATAGAAGTACAGTAGGAAGCAGTCAGGACCCAAGGGGCAGTCGTTTCTGCTATCCCTGACCTATTTGTTTTTCCGAAAAAGTGCGACGTGAGAAGCACATTTCTTCGGCTCTTGGCACCGAAGGAAGTTAATGATAGTAACAATATCCGCCACAAGAGCGGTGGCGCTTTCCTGAAGCAGTGTCCTCCAAATATAGGTGGGCCAGGGGCAGGTTTGTGTGTGTGTGTGTGTGTGTATGTAATATGTATATATAATATATATATATATATATATATAATATATATTATATAATATATAGTATACCTATATATATATTATATATATATATTAATATATATATATATAGTATTATATAGTATATATATATATAGTTATAATATATATCTAATATATATATATATATATATATATATCATATATATATATATATATATATATATAAATATATAGTATATATTATATATATATATATATATATATATATATGATATATATATATATATATATATATATATATTACATATATATATATATGACATTTGGGACTATGCTTAAAAAAAAATGCGATCCAGCCTGGTTCAGCACGGTATTAATAGGTCATTGAGAATACACCTAATATTGCGTGTCTACCCTATATTAAAGGTGGCAGAGAGTAGTGGTGTGTATTATAATGGTGCTTAGGATGCTTTTCTTTTGATTTAGAACCGCCAGCCAGCTTTTCTAGCATGACATGTCCTATTGCACGGAATACCCCTAATATTGGTATTATCCCTATGTTAATAAGGTATGGTGAGGTCCGATTGGTGCGGTTTTTAAAGATGATCGAGTCAATTCCTAGTATGAAGCTAGTAAATAGCCCATTGCCCTATCCCCATTTTTTCTAGTATAATATAATATATAATTATAATATATATATATATATATATATATATAGATATATATATATATATATATATATATATAATATATATATTATATATATATATATATATATAATTGTTATTGGCCAATAAGGAATAAACTTGCTAGGGAGTGAGAAAATCACCAATAAGTGAACTTTCACAAAATCATGGACGGTCCTTTCTTTGGTATCAATATTTATATTAAACACTTTGGAAATTGGAAGTTTTGTAAAAATGTCAACGATGCTGCATCTTAAAAAAATTGAACTGATTATTATTATTATTAATTAATGATTATATTTTCTTTTTTATAATTATTATTGGTTTTTTATTCATTATTTATTATTTTAAAAATCTTAACCTTCAAAATTTAATCTTTTTAATTATTAATAGTTACTATTATTGATTATTTTATAGTATTTATTATTATTATTATTATTTTATTATTATTATTATTATTAATTATATTATTATTATTATTATTATTATTATTATTATTACAAATGGGTGATGGTATTATGAATGTGGTTTTTCCCAACTACCCAAACTTAAATTAAAAAAAAAAAAAAAAAAAAAATACGTAAAAACAGTGAAAGAGAAAGATCAAGTGTCTCAAAAAAAATGAAAAGAAAAAAAAGTAAGGTTAAAAACGAATAAAAACTAATAACTTTTAATATTTTTTCTTCTTCATTTTTTTTTTTTTTAATTTTAACTTTTTGAGGCACCGCGTAAGGAACAGGAGAAAATTACTACTGCAGCATTTAATAAATAATAGGATTCAGTCAGGCATCCACAATTGCCTTCAATCGCTCACTCACATAGATGTAGGGCTTAAACAGAAAAAAAAAAAAAAAAAAAAACAAAACCAAATGAAAGGCATCATCATTTGATCTTTTGTATTATATTTTTAAATTTCTTAAATTATAATTTTTTACAAAAGCTCACTTTTATATTTTTTTAAACTATGGTAAAGCTCCACAGCAAGGGAGTTTATTTTCTATATTATATATATATTTTTTTACTTTCATTTTATACCGGTACAAATAAAGAATGCACTAAATGATAAATCAGTCACACGCCAATATAGTTTTTCGGAATCGCTTTAATAAAAATATATATATATAGTATTATAATATATATATATATATATATATATATATATATATATATATATATATTATATATATATAATATTAATATATAATATGATATATCTATATATATATAATATATATATACTATATAGGGTATATATATATAGTATATTATATATATATATATATATATATCAATGCTGGGTCCACGCAGACATGGTAAGTAAACCTTTGATTCTGCTAATTTCAACAAGGGAATTTTTTTCAGAAATATATATATATAGTATATATATATATAATTAGTATATATATAATATAATATTATATATATATATAGTATATAATATATTATATAATATATATATATATATACTATATATATATATAGTATATATATTATAATATATCTTATTAACTCATTATCGGCATAATACAAATCTGTATATGCACAGCATATATTATATATTATTATAATGATATATATATAGTATATATAATATATTATATCATATTTTATATATATATATAATATAATATATATTATATATATATATATAAATATATATATATATATATATATATATAAATATATATATACTATAGTATATATATATGATCCCTCACTTTGGGTGCGCAATTTAATTAATCCTTTGTAAACTAAACATGGTTAACCCTCTGGGGGCTGCGTCAATTTCATATTATCACTTTTGTGTCATCAAGCGACGCAAGTTCTTGCAAAAACCAGTTTTAATTGTATAGGTTCCTTCTGGCCAACGTCCAAGGACGAAACATGACGTTTGTCCTAGCCTGAAAATTATATAAAAAAATATATAACGTTTTATCCTTATACATACACAAGCAATATATATATATATAGTATATATATAATATATAATATAATTATATATATATATATAATATATATATATATATTATATATAATATATATATATACTATATATATATATATATATATATATATATATATATATATATATAGAGAATGCACCGAGAGTAATTTTGGCCGGGAGGCCGGGAATGAAAATTTTAATGTCCGGCCGGAGGCGGATCTCCGGCCGGAGAATGAAATTTCTATTTATATCTTACCTATATATATATATATATTATATATATATATATATTATATAATATAATATATATATATATATATATTTATAAATATATATAGTATGTATATATATATATATATATATAGTATATATATATGAAAGATTGCTCCTAACATGCAATTATCATGCACCTTCCTCGTACGGATCTTAAGTAGTAACTACCTAGAGAAGTTACACTTCTTGAAGAGGACTAAACCCGTGAGGTGCGAACTACTTGTGGGCTAACAGGGAATCGCATTAGCTATCACCCCCAGAGGAAACCCAAAGAAAGGTTAAAAATATTATATAGCACAAAACCTTTACTGATTCATCTAAAAGAAACATAAAACCACATTTTTGAAGATAAAAGAAATATTTGAATCTTCAATAGGAAAAGTGGCCGAAAAAAGAAAACATGATATCACAGACACAGCAGATGATGATTCATGTCCATCCATATCATCAACTTCTACCTTTATTAAAAAAGATTTCTTCAGCCTACACTGTTTGAAATAACTGAGAAAACAAAGAATTGGGACATTAATGATAGAAAAAGCACAGAAATTCATTCAAAATTGGGGAAATGATTGCTGTGGACAATCTGCCATTTTCTTTTGTTGAAGACATTGGATTTAAGAGATTAGTAAATCACGTATGTCCACAATATAAAATTCCATCAAGGAGGTACTTTTCAGAAGAGATTATCCAAAAAACCTTATTTTAATAAAAAGGGTAAATAACAAATAACACTTCAGCTGCAAAGAAATTCAAGCATTATCATTAACATCAGATATTTGGACTTGCTCATATAATAATGAAAGCTTTATATATAAGTATGTCAGGGCATTGTATTGATAAAGATTTTCAAAGGAAGAGTTGGAACATTACAAATCCGTAGTTTTAGTGTTTCTCATTCAGCAGAAAACATATGTCTAAAAAGTGAGGAAATACTTAAGACCCTAGGATTTAAAAAAAAGAAAATCATTTCACGTTTGTCCTAACAGATAATGATCTACATTACAAAAGGTACGACAGGTGTTATAAATGAGATATGTTTTATTCATTCCTTACAGCTAGTAAATACATGATGCTTTATTTTCTCAAAATCCACTAAAGATTTAATTACTTTATGTAGGACAATTGTAGGTCATTTTAGGTAGATCACCAATTGCTTTCAATAAGTTAACTGAAATTCCCCAAATCTCCAAAATTTGCCAATACCACAAGCCTTATCCAAGATGTGGAAACAAGATGACAATTCATCATATTATATGCTGCAAAGGACCATAGAGTAAAAAAATTGCAATACTATATATTCTTATAAATTCGAAAACAATCTAATATTCTTATATGCAATCACTGGAAGCTAAGGAGATATAATTAGATTGCTACAACAATTTGAAAGAATTAACTAAAACAGCGAGTGATGATGATGTAGATTTATCTTTTGTAATACCAGCAGTTAATGCATTGCAAAATTATTTAGCAAAAACTTGGAAGGATAGCGGTGTAAAAATATGAAAGATGAACTTTTAATTCTGTTACTGAACGTTTTGGTAACCATTAAAGAGAAGAAACTTTATGTAATTGCAACAGTTCTAAATCCACAATAAAAATTTAGCTCCCTTTGATATTATTGATCAGAATAAATAAAATTTATGCTCAAAGAAAAAAAGTAAAACTTTTTAAAAAGCTAAAGAAAATATTACATTAAGTTCAGATTCTGATTAACAAAATGATGATCAAAATGATCAGTCTCATACAGATTCACATGAAGAATCTGAAAATGAAACGGCGGATATTGAGAAGGAAACACATTCAATTTCTGGAAGTGCTTTGATGACATGGTACAAGAAAATTGTCAGAAAAAAAATGAAGAATATTCAGATTCAATCAAACCAAGTGGAGCTGATCAAAGAGAAATAAGTTAAAATGCACACGTAGAAGCAGTAGAGTGAGAGAAAAAAACATGAATTAGAAAATACCTCTTCAAACTACTGTGGATAAATATTTTGCAAGCACCATTTATGGAACGAAAATCGGATAAGCTTTTTATTCTGATTGCATCTTACCTGAAATTAGCTAGGAAATATCTCTCTGCTCCACCTTCAAAGTGTATTTAAGCGAGAGAATGTCTACCAAGCAGGAATATTTTTACAAGTAAAAGGAATCGTCTTTCTCAAACACTAGCTGATCAGCTCCTGTTTTTTCATCATAATTTAAGAGCATTTGATTTTTAAATATTAGAGAAAGGTTACCTAAATAGCAATGCAATAAGCTATTTAACTTTCTTTCACTGACTTTGTTTTTAACAATATAATTTAATTTCTCAAAAAATTCTAATTGTGATACTCTACACAGTATCGATAACAGCTGGTACACAACTTTTATAATAATAATAATATATATATATATATATATATATATATATATATATTATATATATATATATATATATATATATATTATATATATAATATATATATATATAAAGATATATATTATATATATATATATAATATATTATATTATATATATATAATATATATATATATATTATATTATTAGTTTCAAAAGTTAGTTTGTTAAAACATAAAAGCTCTTTAATAATTTAAAGATTAAGGGATATATATCATATTTTTTAGTCTTTGGTCAGATATGGCTGTAGTTTAAAAGCTCTTTTACCAATTTCATTTACCTATTTCTGTATTGTATTTTTAGCTAAGATTTATAAAGTGTTTTTTTGTTAGGGTATCATTTGGATATTCAAACGCCCTGTTAAGTTGTTTATCAAAATAATTAGTCAATTTTGTAAATGGTGTCATATAGGCCCATTCATATTATTATAATATTAATTATAGTAAAATATTAGTTATTAGTTTGACTTAATATTATAACTAAAAACAAAAAAATATTAAATAATTTTTTTACAATTTTTGTATGAATCAGTTCTTACTAAATAAATTTAATTCATTAAAATGTCCTCATTATTAGTAATAATTGAAAACTATGTTTTATTTTCAAAACTACTTTTAAAAAATAGTCTCCGGCCGGAAGAAAGCCGGAGACCTGTGGTCCTCCGCCGGGCCGGAGAATTCTTTAAAAAGGCCGGAACTCCGGCCAAGCCGGAGCCGAACCGGAGATCGGTGCACTCCCTAATAATATAATAATATATATATATATATATATATATATATATATATATATTATATATAATATATATATATATATATATATAATAATAATATACTATATATATATAAAATCCTCGCAGGGGGTATTGACTCTTTTTATGGTGTTTAATGTCTGGTGTGCACATGGGACATGGCAATAGTGATTAGGAACTAAATAAATTGGGGGGGGGGATTATGTTGCGTTGTCCACGTGTGTATCTTTTTATTGAACTTTCTCTCCCCTTTCGTTTTGATTTAATTAATTATCTATATCTTTCAATATTCTTTCTTCACCCACAGTTTTTGTCTATAGAAAACTTATTTATACTCTAGAACTGCTCAAATGCACGCCTCGGACTCGCCAGTGTATGTTTTGAGCATCCTACCCCCAGTTTTGGGGAAACCATGAACAGGTGTGTGTAGGTGTGCGTGCGTGCGTTTATATATATATATAGTATATATATATTATATATATATATATATATATATTATATATATATAACTATATATATATATATATATATATATGATATATTATATATATATTATATATATATATATATATTAAATAATTGATTTTCAAAATATGTCACTTGAAATAGTTAAATTTGTGGAGTATAAGGGTTTTTTGATTCCTTTCAGATGCTCTTAAATAAGAAAAGCTGCTTAAAGGCCTATTCCCAGTTTCTTAATGACGATAGTTCCACACCAAGTTCTATTGGAGTAGTACTCATATCAAGTCCCTATTATTAAATGTCAAAACTCCGCATATCTAGGATAAAGTTTCAACCGTTGCTGAATAGTGCCTCAAAAACAGGATCAAGTTTAGCTCTAATTTCAAAGGCGGCTCTGTGACACAGTTCTATTAACATAATTCTAAGGCGTTTTTCATATATTTCACTTCTAGGTTTTGATTTTCCCTGTTGTCTCCTTGAAATTGTTTTAACGTGGATTATTACCCAATTGGTTATTATGGAAGCAGTCGTTCCTTAACTGCATAGTAAAGATTAAAAAGACATGCAAGTAACATTGGTATTGGGAAAATCTGGCTGTCAGTCTTCTCAATTGTTCTAACCTGGGAATAGTTACGCCTCGCAGGTTATTACAAAAGTAGTCCACCTTAAAATAGCAAGAGGATTTATCCGCCAAAATCGCGAAATTAGTTATTTCCAATCAGATCGAGTAAGTATTTTGTGGAGACTCGTTTGGTGTGTTGAAGTGGAAACTTTGCAATATTTATTTGGTAGCAAATTTAGAATGTTGTCCTTAAAAAAGTGATTATTTCAATTTCATATTCAAATTAGGTCACTATGTAGCATTATCGAATGTCTAATGACAGTTTCTCTAAACCATATTCAAATTAGTTGTCAATGTTTTTAAGTAATCAATGTCCAATCTATCAATAGGGATCATTTTTGTAACTAAACCTATGTCATTATATTGATCAGTAGGGGTTCATTTGGTACAAAAACCTATGATGTTCGTTTTATCACTGTTTTTATTGAATATTTAACATCCATCTAAGTTTATTACATACCTTATAGAAGAGCTTCACGCATCAGTGAAGATCCTTCCTTTTCCAAGAAGTATTGGAGTAGGGGTCATCGCCTCCTGCCGCTCCTAATCCTGATGAGAGAACATTTCTTTCAACGAACAAGGATGAATCACAACTAGAAATCAACAAAGGATCCATTCTTACGAAATATTGGCGAGTTGTTCTCCATTTCCCTTTGCTTAAACGGCAGTAAATCCCTGATTCTATATCACTAATCACCTTTTTTCTCTGAACAGTATTCCAGAGAATTGAACCTCCAAGAGACAACATGGTTCACACTGAAAATTTTGAAATTTGCAATTCCCCTGACCAAATCGCAAATATTCCCTGACCACACGCCGTGTTCGCGTTATGTGTGGCGTATAAAATATCTATTAATCATTATAGCAGCCTATTTACTGCAGTTCATACATTAAATTATTGAAAATTTTACTTTTAGAATTGTCATCATGGATGAATTTAAAAAAAATATTTTTTATAGTAATACGGTCTATACCTTCCCCATATCCGTCCAATGCACTCCTTTTTTATTTTCTCCAAAAGTAAACAGTTTTATTTATATGAAAAGAAAATAAATTAAAAGCTTTCATATTAATAGCCTAGGTGAATAATGTCCACTGTGATCACAAAAGTTCTAAATGGGGAGATTTAGGGTAACTTTTTTTTCTCAAGCATCTGAATTTTGATTTTATTAGCGTCTTCTTTTGTCAAAGCTTTCAGTTTTAACATCTTTCTCTGCTCTTCGTTTATAGATCTGTATGGATAATATTTTTTTTCAACCTTTTTATTCTCTTCCTCTTTTTGGTTCTGTTTTGCTCTTTGAGATGTTCTTCATTTCTCCTATGGGCAGCTCTTACATTTGTCAACATTTTTTTGAGTGATAGGAAAACTTTATGAATACTTTCATGGGATCTTATAGCATTTGTTCACTGTTCTTTGAGAATCAGACTATGTTCTTTCAGATTCTCGATTAAAATTGCTTTATTTACTACAGAAAACCGCTCCTTCCATGTCGCATTTCCATGCGGAAAATAATCAGTCCTAAATAATTTGCCACATTTCCGCATAACATTGATTCCCAGGTAATATAGAAGAAAAAACTATCATCAAGTCTCTTAGAAGGATAATCACCATCCAAAAAATATTTTGATTTTAATTCAAGGGTAGAATGAGCTTCCCTGAAAAAGTAGTGTGTATTGTGCTTTTTGCTTTCCTCAGCAACAGAATCTGTGATTCGGTTATTGGTGTACAATGCCCTCTAGCAATAAAATCAAATCTTGTTTCCCCATTGTTAATGGCTGATGAAAATTATATCTAGGATCAATGATGAGAGCCCTTTGGACAGGATTGTACTTTCAGAGGACTCTTTCTAATATCTTTTCTGTCATTTTGATTAGCACAGTCTGGCATTAAAGTTTGAATTTTAGGATATTACTTTTATTCGAAAGTGACTTTTTTGAGAAGTTTTTTTTTGTCTGAAATCCAAGATTAATACTTTTACATCACGCAAATTGTCTTTTTTTGTCATGTAAATCTAATGCAAAAAGCTTAGTTGTTTTAGCAGGCATTAAACTTCCAGAAAATCTTTCATAATATTTAGGGGTAATTTCTCTTATTAAAATAGAGATGTTTGAACGTTTGGGACTTTCCGAAAATGGTTCACAATTCTAAGGAAGCATTTATAAAATACACCCAGTTCACCCCGTTGGAATGGGTATTTCCTTTGAAAACAGAAACATTTTCTCATGGTTTTGTGTTGAGAGATTTTCGGCTGTCAATAAAATATCTTTTATAGCAATCATAATACTATTAAAACTCTGTCAATAGAAGCCACATTTTTAAGCCATCTGGTTGTACAGTGTTTTAAAGGAAAAACAGATTTTGCAGTAACTTCAATGAACTCAGCACGGCGGGCTGGTGAATCATTGAAAATGTAATAAACATCTCGCAAAAAGCTATCCACTTCCCACTTTGCTGTCTGTAACCCAGTTTTTATTGCTCCATGAATAACATGTAGTCCACAAACACCAATATTAATTAGATGTTTTCCATCTGGATTTTCTTCTTTGATCTTTTCATCCAATTTTTTAATAAAACTCAAATTGACATTGGGACCGTCCATTGAAACTTGGAGAATGTTCTTACGCAGTAATGGTTTTATTCCTGCAATGAAGTTGTCTAGAAGGTCTTTTGCTGTGGCTCTACCCAAAAAAACACTATTGAAATATTCAGTACGCACCCTACTTCTATTGACATCAAAAAACCTTACAAATATGTCCATTTGTCCTTTTTGAATGATCTTATTCAAAGATTCATCGAAAGAAACAACGAAATCATCACACTGACATAATCGGTCTTTTATTTCATTAGAAAAATAGGGAGCAAGTCCATGGTTAATCACATATTTACATTTCATCGGCCCCATTTTAAAATTTGAAGCTACCGCACTATCTGGAAACTTTAATTTAAATGTTTCTCCTATATCTGCACACGAGTTTAAAGACATTTTATCGTCCACCACCTTTAATGCCCATAGTATTTCAGATCTTGTAACATCATCTTTAATGCAAAAAGACGAAACTGATTGATAAACTGGTTTTGGTTGGTTATTAATAGAACATTCAGTTGATGGAATGGCGTAATTTTCAGTGCACACACTATCACTATGTATTATTAGAACACGTAACGAAAAAATTTTTCAATGATGGTTGGTCCTGCTGAGTTTTGATTAAATTCAAATGAGTTTTCCCCTCTTGAATGGGAAACTACGGCTTGGCGGTCCATGTTAGATAGATCAAAGTTCTTTTTACATACTTTACAGTATGCCTTGGAACCATCTGGTCTTTGACCCAACCACCCGATAAACTGTGGGTTCAGTTTGACATCCAACCACTGGTCGTTAAACTTTAGTTTTTTTTGTTTTGAAGTATTTTATAATAAATAATAAATCTTTAACTGCAACAATATCGAAATAAACAAAGCTCAAAAAAAAAAAAAAACCAAAAGTATAAATCCCTAAAAAAGAAAAAGATATAAACACAAGATTAAGTCATAAGTCATAAGTCTAAAACACATCCATAAACCCAACACCTTCAATCAAAAGGATGAACTTGGAACAACCTCTACACGGCAGGATAGGAAGAATAGTAGGTAATAGTGAACTAAAATAGAAAGAACAGGATAGAAGTAGATTTATGGAATGTCGTTCCTCCGCCCATCCTTTCATTCACTTATCAAATACATCTCGTTATTCCAAAATTATACAGTAAGGAAAAAAAATATATCAAAAATATGTAACTTGGTCCATGGATCATTCTTCATATGTTTTGAAAATTTTAAAATTTCCCTGACTTTTTTGGAATTTCCCCGACTTTTAGCATATCTTAAAACGTTTCCCTGACTGATTTTTTCCCCTGACTTTCCAGAAACGTGTGAACCCAGCCTGTATATATCTTGCTGTCCGATTGGTCATCCTTAAAGTTGCCGGCTCATAGAGAAATCATCATTCCGTACAAGAGATGATGGCAATCCTTAATTAACACCACTTTATATATCTAATATGATCGATAATATGTGTTTAATTTACCCCTATTGTATAATAATTTGTAGATGTTAAAACTATTCTTCTAAGACAATTTGGAGGTTATCGCTGAATTTTGATATCTCAGAGTTTATAAATAATAATTATATAATATATATATATTATATATATATATAATAATATATATATAAATATATATATATATAGTATATATATATATATATATATATATATATTATATATATATATTAAATACCTACTTAAATATAAGTTATCTATATTTTATAATATATTACATATCTATATAATAATTATTTTTATTATCTCCTTTTTCCTTCCCAAGACGGGGAAGGTGCAATGACATGCATCGGAAAAGAAAAGTAGAAGAAAAATGACAAGTCGAAAAGGAAGCCCAGCCTTACCGCCCCCCTCTATTCTTATGTGAGAACTCGTCACAGTCAAAATCCACCATAGAGCTCACGGGACCGCGACGGACGCCTCACTATGGCATATCGTCAATGTAGGGCTTATTCCCTGGCCCAGGTGGGCCACAAACCATACCCCTCAAAAAACCCTCCATCCACTCCTATAATGCCCTTATTCTCACCTCTGCCAAACTCTCATTTCTCTCCTTCAGACATTCATTCACTGACTCAATCCACTTTTTTTCTTCTCCCAGCCGGTTGATTCCAACACACTCAACCACTATCATCCGCTTAACAAACCGACTTTCATTCATCCTTTCCATATGACCTAACCATCTCAACGTACTTTCATTTAATTTCTATATACTCCTTTCTTCACACCGCATAACTCTCTAATGCATTCATTCCTCATTTTATCAATTCTTTTCAACACTTAACACGCCCCTAAGATTGTCCATCTAACACGTGACTTTTAGATTCTATACCTCTATTCCAGACTATAGTCTAATACTTAACTATACATTAACACAGGTAACACATACCCTCATGTAAGACCCTAGCGCACGAAAGACTTAGTCCCTTTACATCACCAACGATTTTAATCAACACCAACCACCTTCCTGCCATACAAAACTTTCCTACTACACTCTGCATCACCGTTCCCTTTTCATCCACATCCAACATATAATCCTAAATATTTAAACTCAAACTTGTTCCAGCTGCTCACCATCTAACATAAACTTCACACCGAGGGGATTGTTTCGCTCAAATCCCGTAACCTACCATTGCCGAGGCTTACTTCAAACCCCCTCCTTTACACATCACTGCCAATCTCTCTAGCCATCCTCTCAAAACTCTTTCAGATTCGTACCAAAACCAATCATCCACAATATAAAGGTAGGCGCACCTCCTTCCTCTTCCATTCTCCCATCATTCAACACCATCCCTGCCACCTCCCACTCTAATTCTTTCATAACCCCATCCATATACAAATTGAATACCATGTTTTGGAAGTGGAGAATTTGAATCCACGCGCACTGCACCAGGACGTGACAATGTAGATGGCTAGTTGAAGCTGATGCTCCGTACAAGGGAGCTTAGCCCCAGTGGAATACATTGCAAGATCATCCACATAGAGTTTGCCACGGACTGAGTGGGGATGGTATCGACCGCCTCAATTGAAGCCTATCGTGAAAAGCAATCACACTCAATACCGCTCTGCTTGTGGAGCCCCTTCTTCATGACAAAATGCTGGAATAAGTGGTGCCGCAGGGACCTGAAAATGAAACTATCAAGACTCAGGGTTGTGAAAGGAGAGTTATCCCTGGAGGCCCAGGGAATGAAAGTTTCGCAGAAATCCAAACCTCAATGTGGAATCATATGCCCCTTTCCATATCAAAAAAATGGCCAGGGTAATTTATGAGAAGCGAGAGAGAGACTCGTAATCATGGTCCAAACGAGGAGAGGATCCTGATAGAGCGATGATAATGAAAACCAAATTGAGTCAGAAAGTGCTTGTAGGCTGTTCCAACGTAGGAACGAGATGGAAGACAACCATTCTTCTCCTCAAGTGCAATGTGTTGCAAAGTTAAGAGAATGGTCGATGATGTGTCAGTAAAAGTTGGTCCTTACCAGGCTTCGGAATTGGGGACAATTAAGTTGTCCAACGCAAACAGAGGAAGAATGACAGAAAGGAAAGAAGAATGACAGAAAAGAAAAAAAGTTTACTGGATCCGAGAAAAAGTTTTTTTAGCTAGTGTCCGCGTTAATTATTTAATTGTTTCCTTTATAGTAATCATATTGTTTAATGGATTATTCCGCGTTGGAGAGTCATCGGAAAGAAGTCCATAGTGGGCTTCTGAGTAGGTTTCACTCACTAGAGTACAACTGAACAGAGTCAGTCGTGGGCTGAGTGTGGAAAGGCAGCGTAGAAGGTGTAAAGGAGTGGAATCGTCATTTCTCCCTACGTTCAGGGGTGTTGGGCCAAGAGCGCCGAAGCACTTTTAGGCTCGAGCGAGCGAGAAAGTCCGCAACACGAATTTGAAAAGATATTATCGGATGTCCTGGGTGGGAAAAGACGCACCTTTTAGATGGGTGAAACAAGGAACCAAAGAGCCGGTTCGTCGTGATGCTTCCCTAGGGAAAAGAAAAGTTGGAGGTTTTCCGAGAGATGGTTGTAATGGGGGTCAAGGTACACATGGATGTTTGACTGACAACCATAGAAGAGAATATCCTCCAGAGTTGAAAAGGATGGAGAACAAAAAGTGTTCACTACAGGCGGGGCGTGAATCTTCGCAATGTGAACCTCATGGGATAAAGAATTGTTCTTCGGCGATGGAAGTCGAGTGGTCGTACGGACCATTGTAGGAGAGTTGGGAGGACAATTATCTCGAACAACCGGAATCTCAATTCCAGAAGGTGTCTCAGAAACTGGGACACAAGTTTAGAACATGAATTGATTTTAATTTTTCAAAAGAAAAAAAAAATGGGTCCCCCAAACTCAGCACATGGGAACGGAAGGCAAACTGCTAGAGGGAACTGCCGATGGAACAGTCGTAGCCTTAGCAAAAGAAAGAAGATGGAATAACTTCTTGGCGATCCAGCTTATGAATAGAGGCACTGTTCCAGAATTTCTTCTCCAAGATGAAGAATGGGCAGTGGATGGAAGAAGCTGGATGTGGACCCTTGCAATTTGGACAACAAGGAGGATTATCGCAGGCGGAGTGGAGAGAACTTCCACAACGCGAACAGATGGTCTGAGAGGATCTACAATACTTCTGGGGGTGTCCAAATTTGTGGCACTTAAAACACCTCCTCGGGAAGAGGCTAAGTTCGACAGAGTACATATTTAGAACTAAGTTTTATCTTTGTTGGAGGGAAGGGAACAGAGAACTGAGTAAAAGACGAGGGTTTAGGCCACAGAGGGGTTTCTCCTTGTGAAGGAGGGAACCTATCAGACATTTGTGATTGCCCGCATGTTTTTTGGAAATGGGACCAATATATCGTCTGTAGTGTCCGAACGAAACTCCGGAGCGTATATTGTACCTTTGGAGGTGTTACGGACATCGTCCGGTTTAGAGATAATCGGGACCTCCCCCAGAAACGATAGAGAAGTTAAAATTTGACTGTGTTCTGAAGGGGCACGAACCAACATGGAACCGTTCGTCAGGGTTGTGAGCTAGACCTCAGTCGATCGAGACTCCAATGCATCACTGAGGACAAGATGGCTTACCGCAGTCAATGGACGTGAAGTGGCGGAATACAGAAAAATAAGGGGATAATGAGGTTAGACCGGGTAAAGGGAATGATTAAAGATTGGGTTAAAAGTGATACAAGTTAGATCAGGTAAAAGGGCATATGAGTTAAAGACCGAGTAAAAGGGGATCAAGTTAAGCCCGGGAATTCCCAGAAGGAGATCCGAGAGCACGATTTGCTGTAGCATTTTCCTATACATAATAATTGGTCTTCTCTTTTTGAGAGTCACCAATTTCCATCCTGCATCCTGGTGGCTATCAAGCCATTGTCTCTGCGCATCTTGGCCATCCTCCCACCGTGGTTGCGGGTACAGGTCAAAAACGGTTGTTCTCGCCTTTCTCCGGGCCGCCTATTGTTGGGGACCCGAACTTTCCTAACCACCTAGGAAGGCTGTCCCCACTTGGGTGTAATATATATTTGTATGGTATATATATTTTCTCATCAAAGGGACTGACGCGGAGTTTTTGGAGTTTTTTCCCGAGGCCACACTCATGGCCCACCCTACGGGGGTTTTCTAGATGAGGTATGATCTGGGCGTGTTGTGGGCGCGTTTCCGCGGTTGCGCTCCCAGTATATATTCTAGTTTTTGTAATTCATCAATTGATGTTATTAATAATTGTGTTCATCCATTGCAGTGCAGATATTTTTTTTTTTTTTGTTATCTTTTATGGGTAAAAAATTCAAATTAAAGAAGACTAAACTCACCATCTGTCGGACTCCCATCCCGACCTCTTCCTGGCTGCTTCCATTCCAGAAGTACAGCAGGGGTCTTTCAACGCTCCTTGTTGATGTAGTGGTTGGTTTGAGTTCTTCTCGCCACCCATAGTCTGTGCAACCTTTCCTGTTTCGGGACTACCCCTTTCTCTGACTCAGCAGAGCTGTTTAGCCTCAACACAACCTGATGATTCGATTGTCAAACCAGCCCTACCCAGGAGACCCTGCGCCAGCTGGGTCTCCATCTACCAAATCTGTATAGGAAAACTGCTACAGCAAATCGTGCTCTCGGAATCTCCTTCTGGGAATTCCCGGCTACTTGTCACCCTTTACTCGGTCTTAACTCATATGCCTTTCCTGATCTTAACTTGTATCACTTTTACCAATCTTAACTCATATCCCTTTCCCGGTCTAACTCATATCCCTTTATTTTTTCTGTATTCCCGCCACTTCACGTCCATTGACTGCGGTAAACCATCTTTCCTCAGTGATGCATTGGAGGCAGTTCTCCGATCGACTGAGGTACAGGCGACACCAATGAGGAACGGTTCCATCTTGGTTCGTGCCGCCTCCAGAACACAGTCAAATTTTACTTCTAATCGTTTCTTGGGGGGTCTCGATTAATCTCTAAACCAGACTATGTCCTTAAGAACTCTAAAGGTATGAATACTGCCCTCGGAGTTTCGTTCAGCACTACAGTGAATATATTGTCGCCCATTTCCAAAACATGCGGCATCACAATGTCTATAGTTCCCTCCTGCACAAAGGAGAACCCCTCTGTGCTAACCCTCGTCTTTTACTCAGGTTCTTGTCCTTTCCTCCACAAAGGTAAAACTTTCTTTTACAATGTACTCTGTTCGAACTTAGTCCTCTTCCCGAGGAGGTGTTTTAAGTGCCACAAATTTGGACACCCCCGGAAGTATTGCGGATCCTCTCAGACATTGTTCGCGTTGTGGAGTTTCTCTCCTCTCCTCTGCGATAAACCTTTTGTTGTCCAAAATTGCAGGGTTCTATCGGCTTCTTCATCCAATGTCCCTTTCTTATCTTGGAGAAAGGAAATCCTGGAACAGTGCCTCTTCACATAAGTTGGTATTGCCATGAGACACGCACGCCTAGCAAAGAGAAGTTATCCCATCTTCTCTTTCTTTGCTTAAGGTACGACTATATTCATGGCAAGTTCCCTATATTTTCTAGCAGTGCTTCCTGTCCCCATGTGCTGAGTTTGGACACTTCTCGAATCTCCCATATTTTCCTTCCAACTGGTGTTCCAGTTTCTAAGACACCTTCTGGAATTGAGATTCGGTTTGGTCGAGATAATTGTCCTCCCAACTCTCCTTACGACCACTCGACTTCCATCGCCGAAGAACAATTCTTTATCCCATGAGGTTCACATTGCGGAGATTCACGCCGCCTGTAGTGAACACTTTCTTGTAACTCCATCCTGCTTCAGTTATGGGAGTATCTCTTCTATGGTCGTCGACCAACATCCATGTGTGACCTCTGACCCCCATTACACCATCTCCGGAAACCTCCAACTTTTCTTCCCTAGGGAAGCATCACGACGAACCGTCTCTTTGGGTCCTGTTCAAACTCCATCTAAAGGTCGTCTTTCCACCCAGACATCGTAATTCTTTCCATATCGTGTTGCGGAACTTTTTCCTCGCTCGCTCCGAGCCTAAACGGTGCTCGTTTGTACTGAACCACCACCCTTGTGAACATAAGGAGAATGGTCGATTTCTACTCCTCCACCTTCCTACGCTGCCTTTCACAATCACCCAAAGACTGTTTGGTTTCAGCTATACTCTAAGTGAGTGAAACCTACTCAGAAAGCCACTATGGACTCTTCCGATGACTCTCCAACCGCGGAACGCCACCGTGTTGACGTTACGACTTAAAGGAACAATTAAATAATTACAATATGAAATATATAAAAAATAGTACAACTTTTATACGGACTTTGTCCACGCCCAACTACCATAAAACTTTTCCACGGATTCATAAACTTCTTTTCCTTCTGTCATCTTCCCTCCTGTTTGGTTGACAGCTTATATTGTCCGCAATTCCGAAACCTGGTAAGGACCCAACTTCCCTACTGACAATCATCGGACCCATCTCTTAATTGGCACACATGCAACTTGATGGAGATAATGGTGTCTTCCAGTCTCGTTCCTACTTGGAACTAGCCTACACGCACTTTCTGAACATAATTTGGTTTTCATATGCATGCGCTCTATTCAGGACCTCTCCTATCGTTTGACCCAATATTACGAGTCTCTCGTCTCGCTTCTCATAAATTGACCCTGGCCGTTTTCTTTTTTGACCTTGAGAAGGCATATGATTCCACATGGAGATTGGGAGTCCTCCAAAAGCTTCATTCCCTGGGCCTGCGGGGTCAGCTTCCCCTTTCAAACTCCTGATGTCTGATAGTTCATGTTCAGGTCCCTGCGGCACCACTTTTTCAGGCATTTTGTCATGGAAGAAGGGGTTCCGCAAGGCAGCGTATTTAGTGTATTGCTTTTAACGATAGGCTTCAATTGAGGGGTCGATACCATCCCCAACTCAGTCCGTGGCAAACTCTATGTGGATGATCTTGCAATGTATTCACTGGGGCTAAGCTCCTTGTATGGAGCATCAGGCTTCAATGGCCCATTACATTGTCACTTTCCTGGTGCAGCGCGCGTGATTCAAATTCTCCAATCCAAAACATGTTAATTCCAATTTGGTATTGGATGGGGTTATGAAAAGAATTAGAGATGAGGGTGCAGGGAGATGGTGTTAGAAATGATGGAAGATGGAAGGGGAGGGTGCCCTAACCTATTATATGTGGATGATTTGGTTTGTGTGGCGAATATGAAGAGAGTTTGAGAGGGATTGGTAGGGAGAATTTGAGCAGGGTGTGTAAAAGGAGGGGTTTGAAAGTAAACGTAGATAAGAGTAAGGTTAGGGTTGTGAATGAGGACAGTCCTCGGTGTGAAGTTATGTTAGATGGTGAGCAGCTGGAACAAGTGTTTGAGTTTAATATTTGGATTTTAAGATACATGTTGGATGAAAAGGGAACGGATGATGCAGCAGTGTAGTAGGAAGTTGTGAATGGCAGGAAGTGTTGGTGCAATTAAATCGTTGTGGATGTAAAGGGACTAATCTTGAGTGCGCTAGTGTATTACATGAAGGGTATGTTGTTACCTGTGTTAAGTATAGTAGTGAGACTATGGTCTGGAATAAAAGGTATAGATCTAAAGTACATCGGTTCAGATGGACAATCTTAGGGCGTGTTAAGTGTGAAAAGAATTGAAAAAATGAGGAATGAATGTATTAGAGAGTTATGCGGTGTGAAGAAAGGAGTATAAATGAGAGAATAATGAAAGTACGTTAGAGAATGGTTTGGTCATATGGAAAGGATGAATTGAGACAATCGGTTGGTTAAGCGGATGTATTAGTGGTGAGTGTGTTGAATCAACGCGGCTGGAGAAGAAAAAGTGGATTGAGTCAGTGAATGAATGTCTAAGGAGAGAGGTGAGAGTTTGGCAGAGGGTGAAGAATAAGGTGCATAATAGGAGGGAATGGAGGGGTTTTGTGAGGGGGTATGGTTGTGGCCAACCTGGGCCCAGGGAAGAACCCTACATTTGACGATTTACCATAGTGGGGTTCCGTCGCGGTCCCGTGAGGCTCTATGGGGATTTCTGACTGTGACGAGTTCCCACTTAAGTATAGAGGGGCGGTAAGGCTGGGCTTCCTTTCGACTTGTCATTTTCTTCTACTTTTCTTTCGATGCATGTGCATGCACCTTCCCCAGTCTGGGAAGGAAAAAGGAAGAATAAAAAATAATATATATATATATATATATATATATATATTATATTATATATATATTATATTATATATTATATATATATATTATATATATATATACTATATATATAATATATATATATATATATATATATATATATAATATATTATATATATATATATATTATAATATATATAGTATTATATATAAACTTGAGATATCAATTTCAGGATACACTCAAAGTTGTCTAGAAAAATAGTTTTAATTACAAATTATTATACAAATGGGTAAATTAACACAATTTCTTCATATAGATAATAAAGTTGATGTAGACAAGGATTGCCATCATCTTTGTACGGATGAGTGATTCTCTATGTCGGCAACTTAAGGAGACATCGAACAGCAAGAATATATAACAGCTGGGTCACCTTTTCTGGAAAGTCAAGGGAAAAAATCCACAGTCAGGGAAATATTTTAAGATATGCGCTGAAAGTCAGGGAAATTCCAAAAAAGTCCGGGAAATTTAAAATTTCAAACATATGAATATGAAGAATGATCCATGGCCCAAGCACATTTTTGATATATTTTTTTCCTTACTGTAATAAATTTTTGAATAAGAGATGTATTTGAATAAGTGAATGAAAAGGATGGGCGAGGAACGACATTCCATAAATCTACTTCTATCCTGTTTCTTTCTATTTTAGTTCACTATTACCTACTATTCTCCCTATTCTGTTCGTAGAGGTGTTCCAAGTTCATCCTTCCGACTGAAGGTGATTGGTATATTGGATGTGTTTTAGACTGTATGACTTATGACTAATCTGTTTATATCTTTTTTCTTTTCAGCATATTTTACATTATGACTATTTTTTTGGAGGCTTGCGAGTGATTTTGGATTTTTGTGCAGTTAAAGGTATTTATTATTTATTTATAAATAACTTAAAACAAAAAAAAACTAAGTTTAACGACAGATGGGTTGGAGTCAAACTGAACACACAGCCTTATTCGGGTGGTTTGGGTAAAAGGACTGATAAGTTCAAAGCATACTGTAAAGTATGTAAAAGAACTTTGATCTATCTAACATGGGACGCCTAGCCGAAGTTTCACATTCAAGAGGGAAAACTCATTTGAATTAAATCAAAAACTCAGCAGGACCAACCATCATTGAAAAACTTTTTCGTTACGTGTTCTAATAATACAAATATTAGTGAAAGTGTGTGCACTGAAAATTGCCATTCCATCAACTTCTAATCATACTCAACCGATTGTAAATGACCCTGAGTGTTCTATTAATAACCAACCAAAACCAGTTTATCAATCAGTTTCGTCTTTTTGCATTAAAGATGAAGTTAAAGATCTGAAATACTGTGGGCATTAAAAAGGTAGTGGACGATAAAATGTCTTTAAACTCGTGTGCAGATATAGGAGAAACATTTAAATTAATGTTTCCAGATAGTGCGGTAGCTTCAAATTTTAAAATGGGGCCGATGAAATGTAAATATGTGATTAACCATGGACTTGCTCCCCATTTTTCTAGAAAGCAAAAGAACTGATTATGTCAGTGTGATGGTTTCGTTGTTTCTTTCGATGAATCTTTGAATAGGATCATTCAAAATGGACAAATGGACATATTTGTAAGGTTTTTTGATGTCAATAGAAGTAGGGTGCGTACTGAATATTTCAATAGTGTTTTTTTGGGTAGAGCCACAGCAAAAGACCTTCTAGACAACTTCATTGCAGGAATAAAATCATTACTGCGTAAGAACATTCTCCAAGTTTCAATGGACGGTCCCAATGTCAATTTGAGTTTTATTAAAAAATTGGATGAAAAGATCAAAGAAGAAAATCCAGATGGAAAACATCTAATTAATATTGGTGTTTGTGGACTACATGTTATTCATGGAGCAATAAAAACTGGGTTACAGACAGCAAAGTGGGAAGTGGATAGATTTTTGCGAGATGTTTATTACATTTTCAATGATTCACCAGCCCGCCGTGCTGAGTTCATTGAAGTTACTGCAAAATCTGTTTTTCCTTTAAAACACTGTACAACCAGATGGCTTGAAAATGTGTCTTCTATTGACAGAGTTCTAAGTATTTAGGATGCTATAATGAGAAAAGGGTCATCGGAGACGGGCAAGACAGAGTAATCGAAGGGAAGAGAAGAAGCAGGAGTAATCATGTCAAGATGAGTCAAGGAAAAGATAATAAGATATAGGGGAAAAACCGCTATGAGCAGTAAGGAATGATATTTATTGACAGCCGAAAATCTCTCAACACAAAACCATTACAAAATGTTTCTGTCAACCACAAGATTATTTCTAATGCAACCTGGCTTTTTTTTGTAAAAATGCTTTTCCTTAGAATGTGACCATTTTTAAGCGAAAGTCCCAAACGTCAGACCCACTTGTCCCATTCGTTCACAGATTTACAATGTCTCGTACTAAAATATATGGAAAGATTTCATAAACTGCCAAGTAAAATGCCTCTACAACAACTAAAGCCTTTTTTGCCATTAGATTTACATGAACAAAGACAATTTGCGTGAATGTAGGTTTAAATCTTGGATTTCAGACATAAAAAACTTCTCAAGAAGTCCTTCTAATGAAGTAATATCCTAAAATTCAACTTGAATGCCAGACTGTGGCTAATTCAAAATGCAGAAAGATATTAGAAGATGTCCTCTGCAGTACAATCCTGTCCCAAGGGCTTCCTCATCATGTGATCCTAGTAATATATTTTTCATCAGCCAGAACAAGGGAAACAAAGATTTGATTTATTGGCAGAGGCATTGTACAACAATAACCGAATCACAGATTCTGTTGCTGAGAAAGGAACAAAAGCACAATACACACTACTTTTCAGGAAGCTCATTCTACCCTTGAATAAAAATTCAAATATTTTTGGGATGGTGATTATCCTTCTAAGAGACTTGATGAGTTTTTTCTTCTATAGTCCTGGGAATCAATGTTATGCGGAATTTGTGGCAATTATTAAATTAGGACTGATATTTTTCCATGGAAATGCGACAGTGGCGAAGGAGGGTTTCTGTAAATAAGCAATTTAGTGGAGAATCATGAAAGAACATAGTCTGATTTCTCAAAGAACGGTGCACAATGCTATAAGATCTAATGAAAGTATTCATAAAGTTCCTATCACTCAAAAAAATGTTGACAAATGAAGAGCTGCCCATAGGAGATATGAAGAACACCTCAAAGAGTCAAACAGAACCAAAAAGAGGAAGAGAATAAAAAAGGTTGAAAAAAAAATTATCCATACAGATCAATAAACTTGAAGAGCAGAGAAAGATGTAAAAACTGAAAGCTTTGACAAGAAGAAGACGCTATAAAATCAAAATTCAGATGCTTGAGAAGAAAAAGTTAACCTAAATCTCCCATTTAGAACTTTTGTGATCACAGTGGACATTATTCACCTAAGGCTATTAATGTAAGCTTTTAATTTATTTTTTTCTGTTACATAAACATGTTTACTTTTGGAAAAAATAAAAAGGAGTGCATTGGACGGATGGGGAAGGTATAGACCGATTACTATAAAAAATATTTTTTTTAAATCATCCATGATGACAATTTCTAAGTAAATTTTCAATAATTTAATGTATGAACTGAGTAAATAGGCTGCTATAATGATTAATAGATATTTTATACGCCATAAATAACGAACACGCTGGTCAGCGGACCACTATTTGCGGATTTTGGTCAGGGAATTCAAAATTCAAAATTTCAGTGTGAAACCATGTGTCTTGAGTCAATCTCGTGAATACTGTTTTCGAGAAAAAGGTGATTAGTGATTAGAGCAGATACTGCGTTAAGCAAAGGAAATGGAGAAACAAACCTCGCCAATATTTCGGAAGAATGATCCTTGTTGACTAGTTGTGAATTCATCTTGGTTTGTTAAAAAGTGTGGGTCTCTCATCAGGGATTTAGAAGGCGAGTGACCCCTACTCCAATACTCTTGAAAAGGAAGATTTCACTGATGGTGAAGCTCTTCTATAGAGTATGTATAAACTTAGATGGAGTTAAATTTTCAATAAAGAACAGTTGATAAACGACATCATAGGTTTTTTGTACTAAAATGAACGCCTACTGATAATATAAT
>JABUQX010088656.1:35000-37500 GCA_015478945.1 Trachelipus rathkii
TCATAATTTCTTCGGTGCAAGAGCGAAGAAATGTGCTTCTCCGTGCACTTTTTCGGAAAACAAATAGGTCAAGGGATAGCAGAAGCGACTGCCCCTTGTGGCCCTGACACTTCGCTTCCTACTGTACTTCGTATTTACGATCGCATCACAAAGCAAAACTTTCTGATTGATACTGGCGCATCTTTGTCTTTGGTCCCTCCGGATCCGTCTCAGCGCTCTGCAGTACCTCTTTCTACTCATACGCTGTATGCTGCGAATGGTTCAACTATTCCAGTATATGGTGAACGACTTTGCTCTTTGGAACTCTCGCTTCGACGGAGTTTTAAATGGGTTTTTCTTGTGGCAAAAGTTACACAACCTATTATTGGGGCAGACTTCTTGTCCCATTTCAATCTCATGGTGGACATTCGCAATCAACGTTTGGTAGACGGTACCACTACGTTGTCCTCAAAGGGTGCTCTGATCTCTTCTGTTTTTGGAGGCATTTCTACTATTGCCCCATGTTCTTCTTCAGGCGCTTCTCCCTTTGTTACTATGTTACAGAAGGATTTTCCGGATCTTTTAAATCCTTGTTCTTCTTCTTTACCTGTCCAACATGATGTACAGCACCATATCGAGACGTCTGGTCCTCCAACTTTCGCTCGTGCTAGACGTCTCCCCCCAGACAAACTCAAGGCGGCTCAAGCCGAGTTCGAGCATATGTTAGAACTAGGTATTGTCCGCCCCTCTAAGAGTGCTTGGGCTTCACCTCTTCACATGGTGCCAAAACCTTCTGGTGATTGGAGACCGTGTGGAGACTTTAGGGCTCTGAATGCCTCGACAACACCTGACCGCTACCCGGTTCCGCATATTCAGTCCTTTAACTCTCGTCTGGATGGCGCAACCATCTTTTCAAAATTGGATATGGTCAGGGCATATCATCAGATTCCTGTAGCTGCTGATGACATTAAAAAAACTGCTGTTATTACTCCTTTTGGATTATTTGAGTATACTAGAATGCCCTTCGGTCTTAGATGTGCAGCTCAAACTTTTCAAAGGTTTATTGATACTATACTGCGTGGCTTACCTTTTGCCTGGGCTTATCTCGACGACCTTCTTGTAAAATGCTAAAGTTGCGTTCGTTTATGTCAATTTTAGCACAAATTTAGTAAAATGCTAACCAAACGTTAGGAATTTCCTAAATTCTGTAAGGTTGCTCTTTCCCGTGCTTACCGAATTTTAGGAAAATGCTAACGAAAAAATGTAAACAAATAAGATTGCGGCGTATTAGTTCGTTGATTTGATGAATATTTCATTCAATGAAATTAGCTTAAATCTAGATTTCTTCCAATCGATAAACTATCACAGTTGGGATCATTATTTGTAATAAAAACCATATATTTTTTTTTTGTTTATTCCAAAATCAGATTCCTGTAGCTGCTGATGACATTAAAAAAACCGCTGTTATTACTCCTTTTGGATTATTTGAGTATACTAGAATGCCCTTCGGTCTGAGATGTGCAGCTCAAACTTTTCAAAGGTTTATTGATACTATACTGCGTGGCTTACCTTTCGCCTGGGCTTATCTCGACGACCTTCTTGTAGCAAGTGCAACTCCTGAGGAGCATCAGGATCATTTGCGTGCGGTTTTCGCACGATTAAACGATGCTGGAATGCGACTTAATCTCGCGAAGTTTGTACTTGGTACATCATCTCTCACTTTCCTGGGCCATACTGTTTCTCCTGAAGGTGTTAAACCACTCTCCGATCGTGTTGATGCCATTCGTGCATTCCCTCTTCCTCAAACACAGAAGCAACTTCGTCAATACTTGGGAATGGTAAACTTTTACCACCGTTTCCTTCGTTCAGCTTCCGAACTTCTTCGTCCACTTACAGCACTTATTACGCAAAAGAAGAGGGGTTCAGCCATCATTCTTGATTGGACGGATGAGGCAAGAAAAGCTTTTGACGCTTCAAAGGAAGCTCTAGCTGCTGCAACACTTCTTGTCCATCCTCAGGACTCTGCACCAACGCGTATTCAAGTCGACGCTTCCGACTTTGCTGTCGGTGGTGTCTTGCAGCAGTATTTGAATAACGTTTGGTCTCCTTTAGCCTTTTTCTCTCGCAAGCTTCAACCTGCCGAAACTCGGTATAGTGCTTTCGGTAGGGAGTTGCTGGCAATGTACCTAGCTACTCGACACTTCAGGTACTTCATAGAAGGTCGAGATTTCCACATCTTAACCGATCACAAACCTCTTACGTTCGCGATGATTTCCCGTCATGAACGACATTCTCCCAGAGAAGCACGCCACCTTGAATACGTCTCCCAATTCACCACTGACGTTCGGCATATCTCTGGGGTAGATAACACCACTGCCGATGCCCTTTCGCGCATCCAGATCGACTCTATTTCTCCTATTCCAATCATAGATTTTGAAGCTATGGCACAGCTCCAAGAGGACGAAATCATCGACCCCACATTAACTTCTTCTTTACGGCTAGAGTGGATAACACTCCCGGG
>JABUQX010088656.1:42500-48320 GCA_015478945.1 Trachelipus rathkii
AAGAGGGGGGAATTATGGAAGGTGCTGGAGGAATTTGGAGTAGGGGGTAAATTAGTTAAAGGTATTAGGGCCTTTTATAGGAATAGCAGAATGTGTGTGAGAGTATTAGGGGGGAGAGTGAGATGTTTGGGGTAAAGAGAGGGTTAAGATAGGGATGTGTAATGTCACCGTGGCTTTTCAATTTATTTATGGAGAGTGTCTGCAGAGGAATGATGAGGGAGGGGAGAGGGATGGAATTGATGGATAAGGGTGATAGATGGGAAGTGAACATGATACTATTTGCGGATGATACTGCCTTAGTGGCGAAGAATTCAGAAGGGCTGTAGTATTTGGTGAAGGAGTTTGAGAGGGTGTGTGGACAAAAGGGTCTTAGGATAAACCCAGGAAAGAGTAAAGTGTTAGTGTTTGAGGAGGATGAAACAGATGAGGGGATGGGGTTAGAGATTAGAGTAGGAGGTGTAGTATTAGAAGAAGTAAAGGTTTTCAGATATTTAGGGATGGATTTGGGTAAGGAAGGAGGGATGAAGGAAGAGATAGATCACAGAGTAGGAGAAGGAATGAGAGCATTGAGTGGTCTGAGGGAATTATGGAAAGGGGGGGATTTATCACATAAACTTAAGATAAGTATGTTTGAAAAAATATGTGTTCCAGCGGTACTATATGGGTGTGAAACATGGGGGTTGAATGCTAGGTCCAAGAAGAAGCTGGAAGTGTTTGAGATGAAAGGGTTGAGAGCGGTATGTGGGGTTAGCAAAAGAGAGAGGATTAGGAATAGGGTGATAAGAGAGAGATGTGATTGGAAAAATGGTTTGGTTTGTCATAGTAGTTCTGCATTCATAAATTGATTTGAACATCTAGATAGACTTTTTGAACAGAGGGTGGTTAGGAGAGTTTGGGAGGCGGAGGGGGATAGGAAGAAGAGGAAAGGGGGAAGACCGAGAAGAAGGTGGATGGATGGAATAAAGGAAATGCTGGAAGAGAGAGAGGATGAGGGTGGAGATGGTAGGGTGTTTGGCGCGGAGAGATAGAATGGAATGGGGGGTGGGTGGGGGCGAGATGAAGGAAATATGAATTAGGGAAGCTGCACGTACCACTACCCACGCTTAAGCGGGAATAAGTGTTTGTATAATAATAATAATATATATATATATATACAGAGGTGGGCACCGTTAATGAGAAGGTTTTAACGTCGTTAATTCCTAATCGTTAACAAAAAAATTAACGACGTTAATCATTAAAAGCGTTTATCGGAAAAGAATGTAACGGAAGTTAACGTGATCGTTAACGTTACCGTCTTCAGATATGTAGGAATAGTATAGATAATTGTTAATTTTCCCTTTATTATGATTTCACATATACAAAGAATTACAATGAAAAAATTATATTTATATATACTGTATTATATATATATAATATATATATATAGGGCATATATATATATATATATATATATACTATATACTATATATATATATATACTATAGTAATATATATATATTATACATATTATATATATATATAATAGGGTATATATATTATATAATGATATATATATATAAATAATAATATATGAGTCGTTATTATGATTATATATTATACTAGTATAAGATTCATATATATTTATATATATAGTATATTATATATATATATCATCATTTATATATATATATATCAGTGTATATATTATATATATATATTATATATAATATATATATTATATTATATACAAATATATATATATAACTATATATAATATATATATAGTATATATATAGTATATAATAAAATTATAATATATAAATAAATAATAATAATCTAGTATAATAAAATAATGATCCTAAACAAGTATTAATAATGATATTAATGACTCATCAGGAACTTAATAATTTTTGGCTTTGACACTGAAACAAATACTGGTTTGCCGCTTGCCAAAAGAATAGCTTCCAAACTGCGTAAATATTAGGATATACAAAGGATGCGCAACTTACAATTTTAAAAGCCAGAATCCAATTTTTGCTTGGGCTGAGCCACAATGTCCCCCCCCCCCATTAACAAATCCAGGACATAAGAAATTCGGAATTATGTTCAAGCGATTTTGACCCTATAATAAGAACACCAAACTGGTAGATTTTCTGAACGTCTAAGCGTCGCTTTTCGAAATGTCTTTTCCTGTGTCTGGTAGTGACGGATGTAACCGATAGTATCTGTACGGGTAGTATCGGGCCATTTTTGATGGTATCGTACGGTTAAAATGGCCGATACTTAGCCGATTATTCTTACTTTTTGGTGGATGAAAAATTATTTAGAATAACGTTTTTTAGATATTACAATAATAAATCTAACGCGTTCGATATAGATTGCTAGTACCAAGTTATGTTTTTTTTTTTCCTCGATTTCCTTTTTAACTTAGATTTTTAGCGTTTCTCCAACTTGGTCTTTAGCGTAAAATTTACCTATTTGGACAGCCATTATTATAATTTATACAGATTTATCTACTTTTTTAGTTTTGATCATAGTATTTTTTTTTTTTTTTTTGTACGCAATTTCGTGAGAGCGTGTGAGTGGGTGAGTGTTTTTTAAAACTTTCTGGATTATCATATTTTACGATATTTGCTGGTTAATATAAGAGGTGTTTTTTATCGTTAAATTTTGGTTTTTTGTTTACGAATATAATTTTCCTCATTTCTCCTTTGGTTTTTTTTTTTTTTTTTTTTTTTTTTTTTTTTTTTTTTTTTTTTTTTTTTTTTTTTTTTTTTTTTTTTTTTTTTTTTTTTTTTTTTTTTTTTGTGATTGCGTGCGTGTGTGTGTGCGTGTGCGTGTGCGTGTATGATAGCAGATTTGCAAAGGCGTGGCTTTCTTTTGACTTTACCATAACTTTACCAACATCAATGGCTTGAACTCTAACTCTGCATCCATGGAATATCTGCCTCTCTAACTCTAAACCTAATTTTATGCTCTTGTCTGAGACCCAGATGGCTAAGAATTCATCCTTCAACTCGTTTAATATTTCCATTTTATATTTTTTTTTTTTTTTTTCTTTTTTTTTTTTTTATTTTGTGCTTATGTAAATATAAACATTTCTATAACACCGTCTCGAGAATCTCGAATCTCCTAACTTCGATGTGGCTTAAATCTTTCTTCCTTCTACTACAATATTCTTATGCTTCTGCTTCTGTTCTCCAAACAGAACAGATTTTCATGCCTTTTTGATTTCCTGGCGAGACTGTTATATCTTCTCATTCAAAATCCTGAGGTCCTCTATTTAGGGGATTTCAATGTACACAAAACTGAATTGTTGGGTCCCTCTCGTAACTGATTTAATTGGAGAGGAGAGCCGAATTCATTTCAGTATTCTCACGAATCTGGAAGCAACTGATTAAATAACCTAACACACATTCCGGAATTCGTCCCCAACACGATTCTTGAACCACAATACCTCTGAGGCCTGACTGCACACTTGACCTATTTATCACCACTAGTCCTTCTCTTAATAAATACACCCCTTCGCTCCAATCGGTAAATCTGACCACAACAATATATCACTTAATTTTAAATACTTTCTCTAAAACATCTCCATCCTGCCCTAATGAGTCGGTTTTTTCTGGCACTTGTGACTGGGCGCGATTGGGGGGCATTGCGGTTTGCTCTACGTCTAACTATATAATTGAAGTGACTGCTTTGACTCTTAAGACGCTCAGATTCTGCCGATCAAAGTGGGAAACTGGTAATTGAGTTAATTAGGCGGAATGGCAGATTCAATCCTTCTTGACTAATCTATTATCTTCCTCAAAAATCCATGGGTTCGAATCGTGCTTGTTCCCGGTGGCCATTCAGGCTAGAAGACAATGCTTATCGGTGTGAAAAATTCTCGTTTCTCACTAATCACTCTTGCCAATTTTTCCATTCAGGTCTAGAAATGTTGCTGGGATAACTCTTCGAAACGAGCAAGCGACTTTCAGTAACGAAAAATGCGCTGACATTTTGGTTCCTCCTCTGACAGAAATCTCTCTGGCCTCTTGCCAAAACATCTCTAACAATTTCTGTAAATCATCTTTTCCTCCTCTCATTCGCTCTGATGATTCTGTTAATTTTCCAACTGAAAAGGCCAATCATCTCTTTGGCATCCTAATTTTCTCTAATTCAACCCTGGACGATTCTGGTATTTCTCTTCCTCCTCCTTCTCCTCAGGTGTCCTATGCCTTTACCTGTCATTTCATTTGATCGGGGGCATTGCATGAACTCCTGAAATCTATGAACGTTAGGAAGGCGGGTGGCCCGGATGGCATTCCTCTCCGAGTTTTGAAGGAAGTGTGCTTTCGTGCTGACCCCACCCCTCGTTCAAATATATATCTTCTATGCCTCAATACTAGCACTTTCCTCAGTGTTGGAGAGCGCGCAACTAAGGGTATCACCATTACTGAGAATGTGAGCGATACCGTTCGACAGAATTGGGTAGAATTAAATAATTCATATCGCAGACAACACGACTCGCAAATTTGTACAAGTGAAGAAACCAAGGGTAACCCCCCCCCCTCATCTCATTCATACGTCTGACCAATCATGTGACCAGCAGGAAGAAGGAACCCTTAGTAATAACTTGTGTTGGAGTGTATAGGCCCCACCCAGCTCAAAATGTCTAAACTCTAAAGTATGTATTTTCGATAATTATGTATTATAACGGAGAAAAAAATTTTAAACAAAAAAAAAAGGAAAAATAAAAAAAATATAAAGTTTTGAGATATTCATAGAATGTAAAAGAAAGAATTTTGGATAACCAAAACACTAGGTCCATGATTGTTTGATAAGATAAACCAATAAATTGAGATTGGATCATTTTAAAAAGTATAAAATTGGTTTGCTTTTGATTCTGGAAAACAATATTAAATATCGTATATGTATAAATACACGACTGTTTACAATTAGCACAAGTTCTTGAAAGTATTTCGCAGTCAAGTTCAACCACCTATTCCAGCACATAGTCATGCTATTTTTATTTATGCAGAAATCTTTATCCAGAAACTGCAATAATGACTTTGTCACCTAAATGATTGTATTGGAGATGCTTTTTTATGCATCATTATGCTTAGGCAGGAGAATGAAGGCCAGCTAAGTGTATTGAAAGATCACTGTTACATACCATATTGCAGTTGATCAATACACTGAAGACTTGCAATATCTTTTATCCAGTGAGGCTTATGACGTTTCAAATTTTATAATGAACGTGCAAAGTTTCATTTAAAATCGAGACATACATCCTTATTAAAGAATCACATGCATTAAATTTGACAAACTTAATCATCTAGCCCGAAATAAATGGATAAAGAAGATGCCGCTCCCAATACCTATACAAATGTAACCACCTGAAATCCAAAAATGGCTTTAACTATTCATCTCCTGAGGGTAAGAAAAAACTTCATAAGAGTTCCTGGAACTTACATTTGTTCAAATGTGCGGGAAATTCGAGCATCGACAAACTTACGCAACCAACTAAATTTAATACGAGGCACGTTAACCCTACTTGTCACACCCGCAGGATGATGCTAGTGACATTTAAAAAATAAATCTCATGTACAGACGAGATTAATGAGGGAGATTTAAGTATGTCCACTAGCATATTATAGGGTCCCCTTACGGGTGACTTCAACTTAGTATCTGTTATTGAATAGATTTGATTGTTTTCTATGCAAATAGCGTTCGATATCAGTACTTAACTTGGGCTAGAAGAGATTCAGCCGGGAGTACAACTCCGTTTCCAGGGGTAAACAGAATTGCTATTGGTACCAACAAAGTTTTCACTAAGCAGTTTCAACAATATAGTCA
>JABUQX010088657.1:0-25000 GCA_015478945.1 Trachelipus rathkii
GACTTTTAAAATAAAAGGTTCCTTTACGTAATTCATGGTTAAGAATTTTCGAAATTTCATGTAATTGGACACAACTTATGTCCACAAAAATTTTGAGGGGGGGCAAAAGGGTTCACATAAGTGGGGGAAATGGGTTCACCAACTTATACCTAAATATGCATTTATCCTACATTTAAAACTTCAAAAAGTATTTACTTTCAAAAATAAGAAATTACCTTTAGGCAGAGGTCACGCTTAAGAATTCTATAATTTATAAAGAAATTTAGAAATTAGAAAGAAATTTTAGAAATTTAGAAAGAAAATTTTAGAAATTTATAAATGAATTTTAGGTGGATTAGAAATACAGTTAAATGGAAAAATTTATTAAATAGCGTTATAAAATAAATTTGTAAGAAAATTATAAATTTATAAAAACCAGAATTTGAAATTAAATTTTTAAAATTATTAAATTTATTAAATGGCTTATAAAAAATAAATTCGAAATAATATTAAATTTATATATAATATAAATGAAATAATTTAAAATAATTGTTATACGAACAAGATATCAGGAAAACTAATCTAATCAATTTACTCATAAAATAATTGAATATGCTCTATTTAAAATACAAAAAATACATTTCTAATAGGTGAACCCTTTTGACCACATATATGTGAACCCTTTTACCCCCACAAATTCAAGATCCTTTTTTTTTTTTAAAAGAGTGTGCTAATCTAACATATTGAAAGTATCATTAATAAACATACATGCCTTAGTTATTATATTTTTCAATTCTTCGAGCCAGATAATGAATAATTTTGCCGAACTATAAAAAAATCTAGACAAAAATCTGGAATTTTCCTAAAAAAATCTGGTATGAAAAATTTAAAAAATTTTTTTTGAGTTCTAAATGTCTCATTAAAGTTAAAACTTTATAAATATATTCAAATTAAATTAAAAAAATACTGGGGTAATATTTAAAAATATGTATATTTTTTAAAATTACAAGGGTATTCTATTCAAACTTTTTTAAACTGGTGAACCGCTTTGTGGCCACGAAGAACCCTTTTCCCCCGGATGACGGTATATATATAATATACGTATATATATATTATATTGACTCGTATAATATATAATATATATTATATATATATATATATATATTATAATATATATATATATATATTATGTTATATATATATATATATTATATATATATATATATATATATATATATATATATATATATATATTAAAAAAATATACACATAGTATTTTATAATGTCCATATATTTAGTGCTGGCATATCACTAATATATATATATATATATATATATACACTCCCTGCAAAAGAAGTCCGGACCTATGGTCTAAAAATTTGCTTGGATATAGGTCCAAAGATCGTTATGGGGAAAATGCTATAATTGATTAATATTAATTTTTTTGCAGTTTCTTGCAACTTCTTATATAAGTAAACATTGCGTGAGTTCAATTTTTCAGTAAGCACTCTGATGTGGTCGTGAGGTGATGCTATTTTTTTTACACTGTGATTTCATTTGTTTGCTTTTGTGAAGATATTCTGGTGCTCAGATATATTTTAAATAGCAATTCAACCATGGGTCCAAAGCAACTGACAAATGAGAAAAAGGTCCGAATTTTACCATACTTGCGCTTCTTACAAATGCTAAGTGAAATTTGTCAACGAACAGGGTGGGCAAAATCTACCATACTTGCGCTTCTCACTGCTGCTCGTGAGCTTCCTCCAAACACCATACCTCAACATAAAAAGCGCCAGGGATTGAATAGAAAGACCACACCGGGGACAGATCACTTGCTGAAGAAAGCAGTTATGAAGAACCCTAGGATAACCGCCAGAGAACTCGAGGAAATGTACCTTATCCTTTTCCAAAATGTCTCTGTACTGCCACGCTCAAACCACTGTTGACTGACAAAATGAGGAAGAAGAGGCTTCAGTTTACAAAGAATCACAAGGATTGGTCAATGGAACAGTGGTCAGATGAAAGCACATTTCAGATCGTAAAGTCACACAGAGTAAAGGTAAGGAGGAAAGTTGGGTCAAACAGATACAGCCCCCAATACACAGTGAAGACTGTAAAACACAGTCCCTCAGTTATGGTTTGGGGATGTTTCAGTGCCAAGTTAGGGAGAGGTGGTTTATATTTCCTACCCAGTAATGTGACAATGAATGCTTAGCGCTACAAGGACGTTTTGGAAGGTCATCTATTTAATTACATAGAACTTCATGGAACATCCATGTTTATGCATGATGAAGCTCCTTGTCATAAGGCTAATTTGATCAAGAAATTGCTTAAGAGAAAGCGTATCAACGTGTTGGATTGACCTAGGGATACTAGGGGGTTGGGGCCCATACCGGAACTGAAATTTTCAGTTCCATAGAACCGGAATTAGCCAAGAATACCCAAATAAATCCGGACCGGAACCGGAATTCTAATCGAACTTCCATTTAACTGTAAAAAATGTAAAAATAAAAATTCTATATAGACTTTCAATATATAGTTTTATTAATATTATACCGTAAAATGGGGTAACTTGTAACGATTTTTTTGTAGATTAAAAATATTTTATGATTGCAGTTTATATAAATTCGGTTAGTAGAGTAAAGTAAAAATATACGTCCGCTAAACATGTTCTATATTTACCTGCAATTTATTTGCCCATTCTGCTGTTTTTATCTTCATAGGAGGCTCGTAAGTGTAGTAAGGTGTAGAAACGTGATACAGGGTAACTTGGAACGGGTGTTAAAAGTCATCCAGGGAGGCCATTTTAAGCTAAATTCTTGCCAGCAAGTACTTAAATTTATCTTAAAACTAATTTCTAGTCGTTAATTAATTTTAAATGAAATTACATTGTCAGCCATTACTAAGTTAGAGTTCCGTCCTCCTATGACTCGCCTCTTCTCCTTCTTCTATGTACTGCTCCAAATTTCATCCTTCTTATTCTATACAATCTGTGCTTTTGGGGCTGGCACCCCCGTTTACGACAAGGTTACGCCATAGGAAAGGGGTATACCAGAATTTGAGAGGATAAGAGCGGCTAAACCTGGCTACCCGTCTATGCATCTATGTATTTTTCCTTCCGGAAGAACCCCTCCGGGGAGGTTCCACAGAACACCCCTTACAAAAATGAAATCCCTCATTTTGATTCTACGGCGCTCAATAACATATATAAGACACCAATATTTATTTAATTATACAAAATATTTATAACAATTGCACAAGTGCCGGCTCCAAATCTGACTCCTCCTTACTTCTTCCTCCTCTATGCATCTCCAAATTTCATCCTTCTACGGCATTTTCCTATTTTTAATTTAATGATAAGTTTTTTTTAAATCTATTAAATAGTCTCTAACAAAAAAAAAAAATTAGTAAGAAAAATGCATTTTAAGTCAGTGGTGTTGTTCTAATTACCCACTGAATGTGCTTCCAAAATTGCCCAACGGTTAACAAAAAATTTCAAAAAATTAACGTTAAAAAATGTTTTTTCCAATTAATGGAAAAAAAATACTTATAATTGACCCCTATTATACATGCGAAATTTGGGGGAGGGCAGATTTCCTGACCGACAAAAAATATATATATATATTATATGAATATATAATATATAATATATATATATTATATATATATATATATATATTATATATATATATATATATATTTTATATATATATATATATATATATATAGTATATATATTATATATATAATATATATATATATATATATATATATATTATATATATATATATATATATATATAATATATATATATATATATATATATATATATAGATTTATGATATATAGCTAGTATATATATATATATATATATATTTGCACAAAGGGATTTTGAAACGGATTGTAGGAAAACATTTCGGCTTTTTTTAAAGAGGTGATGTAGCGGTCCTCTAAAATAAAATACTAATAAAGAAAATAAAAAAATTTTTTTGCTCATTTAATAGCCACGCAGTAGTACTACAAGTTTATTTAGATCATCTTTAATTCTAGATAGTTTTTTATATTTTTAAAAATTAGTAATAATTAGGGTACAAACTTTCACTTCACCAAATTTTACTTTTGAGATAATTTTTCTTTTTTAATGTATAAAATGAATAAATTGTGATGGTTAAAATAAATTATTAGCAGTGTATATCACTCGAGTATGTTAGCTTTTAACTGGCAAAGTAAATTTTTTGTTCCAAAACAGTTTTTTTAGTGGCAAAATCACAGGGCTACACTTGGCTCGATTCACCCTCCGCCTATAAAAATTGATGAGGTGGTGAGATATTCCCAGCATTTTTTTCGTTTTTGTGTATTATTATTGAATGTTTTTATATGTATATATTAATTTAATATAATAAATAGTTACTTATATTACAGTAAAAATTAAAATAAGAATGAAATTTAATAAAAAATAAAATGAATTCAAAAAAGTGTCAAATTTTTGAGCGGCAGAGGGGTGAATCGGACCACCTAATTTTTATTATTATTTTATGAATCAATCACTGAATTTGTCTTTTTATTATTCCGAATTTTAATATGATAAATAATTTATATAAGTAAAAAATTAAATATAAAATTGAATTTATACATAAAAGAGGAATTAATAAACAGATGGTCCGATTCACCCCTCCAATGTGGTCCGATTCACCCCTCCAAGGTCAGACTGAATGAACTTTATTTAAACTTAATAAAACTTTTATTATTAGAATTCATTATTATTTTTTGTGTGCTTATTACCTACTATGTGGCCTTGAATTTTCAGTAAGAAAAAAAAAATTCCAAAAAGAGCATCAAGGCGAAAGTCGGGAAGAGCAAAGTTATACCTAAAGTGGTCCAAGTCACCCCGCCCAACGCTATATATATATTAAGGTGGGCCGAAACCTAAAAAAAAATGTCCCCTCTAATTACTTGGCTTTTGATGCAACATGAAGATTTATGACAAAAAAAACCATGTGGTTACCAGTTTTAGCCGACCCACTTGAGGATTACATAAAAAGAACTAAAGAAATTGTCCAAATTTCTTTGGTTAAAAATCCTTAAATTCTTCATAAAATGCTTAATATTTGTTCAATGTGTATAGATGTTACACTACAATATGCATAATTTAATTTAAAACAATGTTTATTCTATGACATTTTCTTGTAACACCTATATTAAAAAAGTTTATTTTACAGAAAACGTAAAATAAAATTGACTTTTTTTTAGGGGTGTACAGGAACTGAAATTTTCGGTTCCAGCCGGAATCACAAAAAAAAATTCCGGCCGGAACCGGAATTTTTAATGAACCTTCCTTCTTTAACTATAAAGAAATGTAAAAAAATAATTCTATATAACTTTCAATATATATAAAATCTTATATACAGTATATATATATTATATATATATATATATATATTATATATATATATATATATAATATATATATATATATATATATATATATATATATATATATATATATATATATATATAGTATATATATATATAATATATATATAATATATATATTATATTATATATACTAGTATATATACGGTAATATATATAATATATAATAATAAATTATATATATATATTATATATATATATTATATTATATATATTCATATATATATATATATATATAATATATATATGAAGTATTAATGTACATATAATAGATGAGAGGAGATAATATATATATATAATATTATATATATATATATATATACCGGTATATATATATATATATATAGGTATATTATATATATTCATATTAATATATATATATATATATATATATATATATATATATATTATATATATATATATAATATATATATATATATATATATTATATCTTATAAATATATATATTATATATATATGTATATATATATATATATATAGTATATATATATATATATATAATATGATATATATATATATATATATATAATATATATATATTATATATTATATATATATATATATATATATATATATATATTATAATATAATATATATATATATATATATTATATATTTTTGATAAGATTTTATTCATTATTGATTACAGATTTGTCATAAAAATAAACTCACAAAATTGTTTTAAATGCCATCAGTTTCGTAAAAGATTTTTTTATTATTAAATAGAATGTTACAAAATCTTTGAATAGAGGTGTAAAAATATCCACAAAAAAATACAAACTGTAATAATTAGGTAGTTCACCAAAAACATTTAATACAACGCCACTTCATAAACATATGGAAAATTATCCCCGAAGAGAATATCTGAATATCTGAAAGTCAAAAATTTGGATAGTAAAAGGGAGAATCCTGTATTTTCTAGAACACTGGACAACCCCAAAATAGGAAAGATTATGAAGCTGGACAAGTGAGTTTTTTCAGGAAAATTCCTTCCTCCCCGCAGAAATTTGTCAATATCATAATGAACCCCAAATTACAGGTAATTTCATTCAGTAAAATTAATAGAATTATTGCATGAGTAAACCACCATGTCACTAATCACTAAAGAGCAGGCGACTCTCAGAACTGTTGCCCATATTATAGCTTCAATCCAATTCTCTTTATTCTAAGTAGAAAATTTTTTTTTTGTAGAAAACGAAATGTTACCCAACTTCATACAGTAAATTGAGGCAGTATTCGAGAAGTTTCTTTAAGGCTATCAGATATCATTTACCACAGATCATGGTACAGCCTAAATATGTCAACACGAGTCATTTATTTCTTTAACAACTCACTGGCTTACGAGCCAGTTTGAAAACTTGGACTACTGTATGTATTCCATTGCAATATATATTATATAACTTATATATGATATATATATATAATATATATATATATATATATAATATAAGTATATGATATATATATATATATAATATATATTTATATTATATATATATATATATAATATATATATATATATATAAAGTCATACTGGTATATATATATGATATATATATATAATATATTTAATTTTGGATTTTAAATTTGAATTTAATGAGTATCTTATTATCCTAGATTTTGAGATGTTTGAGTCAACTTTATTTCAATAATACTGTAGGTATGTAATACACTGTGTATGAATACTACACAAGGCTACCATTATATTTTGTTAAAAGATGGGTTATGCAAAATAAATCCCTTCCAGCAAATTTTTTAATTATCAAGTAATTCCGGTTCCAGCCGGAACCAGAACCGGAAAAAAATGTAAAATTCCGGCCGGACCGGAATTCCGGTACACCTATACTTTTTTTCCAAAAATTGACTCATTTAATATCTATTTGGTTGTTTTTCAGATACTGTACATAACTAAATAAATATCATCAATTTTAATATATTTAGCGATGTCTACATGAAAAACAGCAAATAAATCAAATAAATACATTGTGGATAAATGCTTTAAACCCTTAGAAGAATTTCCTTTTGGAAAACTTCCGACTTTAAAGCAAGTGCTTGAAAGATGTCTTTACTTTAAAGACTATAGGAAAGACAGTGTTCAGAGAGATGTTAGTGTAGAACTATTCAATCTATGGGTAAATTAATGTTTATCCAATATCTGTCATTGGAATAAAACAAAGCTCAGCAGTTACATAGAAATTTTTTTTATAAATTTGTGACTTCTGTTTATTGAACGGACAAAAATATAAAACAGATGCAGCAGGTTTTGTAGAAGAGGCAAATCAACTATTTCATTTCATGGAAAATATCTTGAAGAACTAGCAGAAATTGAAAAGAAGCTTGCTATTAAAATGACAGATGAAATTGACAAGTTTATGAGGTGAGTATAAACATCAAAAACGTTTAGAACCAGCTTTAAGAGGATTTACTCTAATGCTTGAATTCAAACTTAAAAAGTTATACTTAACATCGAGTAGATATAATATAGAAGTGTTTCAGAGAATTTTTCCATTTCAGGATCAAAAAACCTACAGGCATGGCTACTGCACTTCTAGGGCTAGTTCCTGAAACACCTTCTGAAGCCAAATTAAAAAAAAAAAAGGAGGTTATTCAGAAAGTCTTAGTTCAAGAGAAAGCTACGGAAACTGGAATTAATTTTTCCTGACAGGAAATGAAAAAAAAAAAAAAAAGCCAAGCTGCTCTTTTCAAGGACTTGAAAAAGAAAGTCCTCAAGTATCTGGAAAAATAGAGAAATCAAGATGCTGAAATGTCTGAGTTATTTTCAATTAGTAATGATTCAGATCCTGATTATAGTGGAGAAATGTCAAGTTCTGAGCAAAATCGAACAAGGTTACGAATGCTTGCTGAAATGTGTGACAGGTAATTTAAGTAGTTTTGTCATTTAAAGATAAAAAAAAAAAAAAAAAAATCTTACAAATCAATGCTTCATTAGACATTGATATATATTCATACCAAATTCCTATTAAAAGCTATTTTTCTTATACATAGTACTAAAAATCTCTGTATCAAATAAGTGATAGAGCTGGTGCAGCTATTGCTTCTGCTACATTGGCAGATTTTGGAGTTATCACCAAAGACAAAATGCAGCATGTTATTGACAAGTAAGTATTTCTATCATACATTAAGAATATAGAGACAGTAAAAACCACATGGGCCTATCGAGACTGTGCCAGTCAACCCACTACCCAAACATGCTCATGCAAATCCACAAAGCACCCTAGGGCTTGTCAATTTGTTGTAACTACAAATCCACCAATTTGGCTTAGTCAAAACCAATGATATATAAATATGATACCCAAACCATCCACATGCATTAATAACTAAGTTATGTCACACATGCCATCTAACATTAATAATACTAATAACTAAAAACCTGCCAATTTGGCTTCGTCAAATATATTATAAATGAATACCCCCCATTCCCATAACGAATCTAACTTATCTTAAATGTTTTTAGCAATGAGTCAACCCGTTCCTCCAACAACAACCTCCTCGGCAGACTATTACAAAATTTAACAACCTAGTTACTGAAAGTTGCATGCTCTCTGTATATTAAGATTGGCATGCGTTTCTTCTTAATTTTCTTATTATGCTCCCTGGTCACTGTCCATGTCCTACTATGAAAAATTATTGGTCTCATGTGTATTATCATTAGATGTAAATATTTTGTGAACTTGTATCATGTCCCCTCTGGAAATCGCCTTTCTAAAGAAACGATTCCTAACTCCCTTCACAAGCGTCTCCATCTATAGCTCTTACCCCTCAAACAAAAAAAAAATCTTACAAATCATCCTTGTTGCCTACGTGCACTTCTCTCTAGCGATATTTAAAGTCTTTTCTTTAAATAAGGGGCCCAAACTTGTGCACAATACTCTATTACTTGCCTAACATAGCTATTATAACATCTACTTATATTTAATTCTAACTACATTGCTATTTATTTATTCCTAAAATTCTAGTATTTATTTCTAGCTTTCCAAAATTTATTTCTAAAATTACTGCTTATATTCAAACCTAAATCTTTTCCTTAATCCATCAGACTCAAGCTAATCCCCATTCATATCTAAGTTAAATCGTTTATTTTTGAGTAATCTAGGTAAAGAACCTTACCCTTTTACTATTAAATCATTTGCCACTTATCTGCCACCCAAGAAGTTTATCAAGATCATTTTGAATCTTTGACATCCTTCACTATCTAACTGAGTGTGGCACAACTATTAAGTATCATTCTGCAAACTTAGAAAACCTGCAAATTTAAGTAACCTGGTCTAATCATTTATATATATTGAGGAAGATATACTATGCCAGCACTGAACCCTGTGGACACCACTCTTCACTATTCCCATGATGATTTATTCCCATTTAGTTGTTACACACTGTTTTCTATTTCGCAACCAATATTTAATCCAACCATGTACCACTCCCACCTAATACACATTGCAATACTTTTCTTCATCAGCCTTATGTGGAAAACCTTATCAAAAGCTTTGTAAAGGTCTAACTATACAATATCAACTGCATCTCCTCGGTCAATGCTGTCAGTAATGTATTTACATAAATTCTAAAAGGTTTGTCTGACTTGATCTACCTTTTTGAAAACCATGCTGGGAGTCATACAATACCTTGTCATCTTTCTCAGTAATTTTCTCTATATGACCTTTCATTTAACTTTTCAGAACCTTTACAACCAGAGATGTTAAGATATAACTGGCCTATAATTCCCAAATCTTCCTTACTAACCTTTCTTACAAATAGAAAAATATGAAATATGAATTTTCGATTCATTCTGATACAAAAGAAAATTGTCAAAGATCGGTTAAAAATCAAATACCAGTGCCTTTGCAATGCTGTACTACCACTCTTTCAGAATTCTACCAATATTATTGCCGATCAGGAGCCTGCAGCTTTACTTGTGGGTCGCATTCGTATTTGTTGTCTTAATAACGTTTTATATCTTTTATCAATCAAACTTCAAATTCTGTTGAAGTTATTTGTTAATGCATAAAGATAACTACGGTTATTAGTCTCCACAACTATTATCTACATCTTTCCTCTAGTAATAACACTGAAGCAAAATAAGGCATTGATTAATTGTTGAAGCCATTCCTTACTGAACTCACTAATATTGTTCATCTAATGTTTAATTTGGATCGCAATTGTCCTAGTTTGTTCTTACTTGTTAAATTTAAATATTATAAGCTAAAAAAAACCCAGATTCTTTATTACATTCCTTGCTACAGTTATTCTTCTGCCTCTCTCTTGCCTTTCTTAATGATTAAATTTAAGTTCATTTCTATTTTCCTATAATTTTTCTTCCGATAAATATTCCCCTATTACTACCTTTGAATATTTTAAAACATCTACGCTTTCATTTAATTTCTCTCTTATCTCTCTATTTCCACCAAACGGTTTCCTTTGCCATCCCTATATGGGTTTATTCTTTTAAACATACTGGCTAATATTTCATTAAATTATTTGCTTAAAGTTCCCACATGATAAACAGTTTTGGTCTTTTAAACTCTTTATCCAGTTAGTTGTACTAAGCATGTCTTGAAATTTGTAAAATCGTAATTTCGGAAATCTAAGATCTTTTCATGTATTAACTCTGGCAGATGTTGGGGCCAGAATATACATTCAATATTAAATCATAATTTATATTATGGATCACTGTAGTCCTGAACTTCGTAATCTTCTGAATTATTTTACTCAATATTACATCAATTTAGTTATTATATTAAGTACTAGTGTTGCATCGGTATCTTTGGTTGGGTTCTTGACATCTTGTCAAAATAGTTATCTAGTTTATCAATTTTATGAATGCAGGACTATTTTCGATATATTGACAAGTGAAATCCCAAAATGAATGCCTGGATAATTAAATCGAACCATTAGTGATATACCTTTTTCTTTACTGTGGCATTGTCGCTGTCTCTATTTCTTTCTCAATTTCCGCGTCTAATTCTTGACTCTGGCTAGGAGGTCCTTAAAATGCCCCTATTCTATATGATTATTATATATAAGATATCTTACCCACACCGATTTCAAATATCATGATTTAGTTTTAAGTCATCATTAATCACAGAAGTTGAGATATTGGCTTTTAACATAAAGCGCCACACCAGCCACCTCTTCTTTTCCTCTTAACGCTGGTATAAATAAGTTGAATAACAGTCTATCATAATTCCTGAAAGGAGTCCATAATGAACTTTTTTCATTAACCCATGCCTCTAGTTATTGCAATAATGTCCTAGATTCCTCATTTTGGTATATTACTTAATTCATCTCATCTTTTTTATTTCTAAGGCTTGATTTGAGCATTGGTGTTTTAATAACATTTGAGTACTCAGAAATGTCTGTTATTGTTCATTTTTCATCAAATCATTATTTGAACTCTGTTACAAATCTACTCTTATTTATCTGCCCACTATATTGGTTACCGATTGCTATTATTTGTTCTAGATTTATGCCATCCACTCGCCGGATGGGATTACCTAATTTTGGGCCAATTCCTGACTAAATACCTTTTTTTAACTCTACAGTTGTATTAAGTTACTGAATTACTTATATATTTTAATGCTTTAACGACAACAATCCTTTCAGAAAATGGAATTAAGGAGAGAGAAAAGGGGAAAATTTGTGGAGCAGAGCGCAGAAAAGAAAAATCTCTGTTTGAAAGTCACAGTATATTTAGGAATAGGCTTTTGATGGCAGGTCGAGATGCATACCCTTGTGAATTTGTGAAATTAGGATGTGGAATATTATTCACTTCACATCTTGCTGTATTAGAGCATTATGTCAATCACTGGTGAGCAGGTAAGTAAACTATAGTATGAACGTATCAAACACTCTATAAATTTTGAAAACTAAAACTCCTATATTTATAAAATATTCTGTACTATGTTAAGATAATTCTTATTTTCAGATGCTTTACTCCTGATCACTGACTATCCAATAAAGCCGCCAAGGGATTAGATGTAGCTCATGCGCAAACTGCACCGCCACATACACCGCGTCACGCAGCTTCAAACAAGCTGAACTTCCCCAGTGAGCTTGTACCAGATGTCAATTCTGGAGTTCACGGGGTTTCAGTTAGATATTTCGGAAAGTGTTTCTAGGATTTTCCATTGACATGGGTGTGGGATATGTTTGCAGGATTTTTTGCCATCTACTATGAGTTAACTTTAACGGTCATATTTTTATGAAAATATGATTGAACTACCAAATGGGCCATGATATAATTTTCTTTGAGCTATTGGCTCAGAGTCTGAATGGCTAATGTTTCCAAATGGGGTGTGTAAGTTAGCTACCATAATCAAATTATGTAATACTAGACAATAAAGTCATTGATGACTTATTCCCGCGCCAGTAATATGCTTGATCGCTTCTGCTGGTGCCGTAATATAGAGGAAATAAATAAATCTACAGAGAACAATAGATATGTATTTGGCTCGGTTTGTTAGTATAGTTGGACCTATATATACGATTCTTCGTTGGCTAACATGGATCATGGTCTCAGATTTGGGTATTATGTATCTGTTTTCAAGACTACTAAATAATCTAAAAGCTTGCATTTGCCGAATTTATATGTATAAGTGTAATAACCAAGTTGGTTTGATTTTAAGATTTAATAAATTTTAACTGACAGCAAAAATCTATTTTATGTTGATTTCTAAGTAGAATCATATAAATTTCTGATTCAGAATGCTATCGGAACATTTGTTATTAAGTTATAGATAATAACAGTTATTTTTGCTCGGATGGTGAAAATATTTCTCCGATTGGATGTTAAGCCAACGAGTGATGAAGCAGGTCAAGTAAAGGAAGAAGTGCAGTTATAAATGTTGTATTTCGCATTGTTGAAAGGCCTTCATATAAAGACTCTTAATGGTGAAGATGATGATTTTGTAGGGGGATATGGGTATGAGAGTGATTGATGACGAAGTGAGATGCTCAATGTTTAAGGTGAATAGTGATTGAATCCCTCAATGGAACAAAGATTAATGAGTTATTGTTTTAAAGCCCAAAGATTATTTCAAAGCTTGTAGTTATTCATAAATGACCGCCAATTTCCCATGTGCTACATCAATTTTTCACCAGTTTTGAGACTGATTGAAGAAGATAAAATACGTTTGAATTTATCCTAAAACCACTTAAGTATGACATGAGTGTCACAAGCCAAATGTTTGATAGACATGTAATACTTGTTACTGAGCTTCAGCTCTGCTGGTTGTACCATTCGCAGAGATGGTAGTTACTTCGAGAACAAATTATGTCCAGGAAATTAATAAAAATTTTCAAATCAAAAAAGTGATTTTAAATTTTAATGCTTTATATATTTTTTCTGTTTTCTATATAAATAAACCACTGCACACAATTGTATAGATTTTTGTATGATATTGATTAAGTTAATTTGAACTTAAATATAGGGGTAATATATTAAAAGTATCTGTTGTCATATTTTTGTAGTATATGGCCCTTATTTCAATCTAAAATAAATCAATAAAGAAATAGCTCCTGGCCTGTGGGGCGTTTCCATATGTATTTTTTTAGGAAATAATGTTATTTTTCAATCTAAAAGACATTTTCTTATTGATATTTAAATTGCTGCTCTATTGTACCTAATTTGTATGCATTCGTTGTGGTCCTTTTTTCTATTAAAACAATGATGCTTTGTTTTGTTTTGTACTTTAGGTGTAGTACTTTATTCTGTCATAAATTTTACCATTGAGATTTAAGAGCCCATAGTGGGGTCAGATAAAAGTATAACCACTGTTTTTTTTTCGTTCACTAAATGTTTTTACATATGCATTGGGAAAAATCGCCCACCCAAATCCCCAGCCGTAAGGTCAAATCTCTCAGGTGAGCTTCAGATGTGGCTTTAATAGAGAGCAGATTTTAAATATAAATTGAAAAAACAGAAGGCCGAAGGAGTTCCACTCAGAACAGAGTAGCTGGAAAGAAAGAGACACCTACAATCGAACAAGTTCTGGGTTCTCATATACTCTACGCCATAACTTCATGCTATAGCATTGCACCCCTTGTATGCAAAGGGCGACATTCAATGGAAGGTGAATTATAGAGCGACGCAACTCCCCTTGAGTCACTACAGTTGTATGTACTATAGAAAAGAGATAGTGCGCCAGACGTCACATCGCATAGATAGAGGGTCAAGGAGGTTTGAAAGTAGGAGACAGTTTATTAGTCTCTTAGCTTTAGACTCAACCCTATCCAATAGAAGGGTGAGCCGGAGCCCCACAAACTAAATGTGAAACAGTACTCCATACAAGTGTGATAAGGCCCTTATCTAATGGAGCAACTGTGAAGAGGAAAAAATTCCCGCAACCTGAACAGAAACTCCCAGCTTTTTATATGGGGGTGGAAACCATTGAATATGAGGTTTCCAAGCAATTATTGTTTATGTTAAGACAAGAATGTTTATGTTATTTCACAGGAGAGACGTTAGAGCCATCAAGAGGAAATAGGAAAGTTTGGAGGTGTCTTGTTGAGAGGGAGATGTAGAGAAGTTGAGGTTTTTAAGAGTTGAATTTTTACATATAGGTCGTTGGTGACCCCACTTGGGAATATCCAATCCATGTATAAGATCAAGGATAGCAATCATAAAAGCTGAAGACAGAAAGGTCAACTTCTGGAATGCAAAAGAGGGAGCAGATTTTGAATGTTGAGTATGAAGAAGGTGGGTTAGAGCAGTATCTGTGCAATATTCGTGAGTGAAGACAGGTTTGAGTATGAATGCTGAGGAGATGTTGAATGAATTAATTAGGAAATACAAGTTTGGAGATAGGATATATGAACCTTGCAGATCAGACGCATAATTAAGCAGGAAAGGGTGATAGAGGGTAGCTCCATCAACGAGTGCGATATACGAGTTGATTGGACGAAAGAAACTGAGACAAGTAGGTAAGGCAAAGAGAAGGATATAACCCAATAGGAAGTGGAGCTTAGATGTGTCAGGTGACACTGCCAATACCGGTAAAAGCTTTGATTAGTATGTCATACGACCATCATGTCAAGACTCCCATGGTCTAACGGCAGAAGAGCTATAAATCAGTTAGTAGAAAGATATGTCACGCGATGTTGACCTCGACGACGAAAGACATTACTGTATTAGATTCTGAAGATAGGGAATGAGTACTCCAGATGTATCTCCAGGAAATGAGAGTTATTCAGATAAGATGTTTCAAGAATTTTTAGATAGAATTATAAGTGAGAGCTATATGGGCGATAGTTTGAAGTGATCAGAACGATTTACCTTTTGGGATTGTGTTGGAGCATGTGAGTCTTCCAGCACTTGAGAAAAGTATTAATATTAAGGACATAGATGAGTAGAGTTGGATACGAGGACAGCGCCAGTCTCAGGAAGCACTACTCCCTCAATGAACACGGGGAGGAATCCATCTCGGGCCACTAGGCCGTTCCGCTGGCATTCAAATCTCACGATCTGCCATGCGTACAGTTTTCGATTCGATGTGTATATCACAGGTAGTCACATTGGGAAAGCTCTGATGAAGGAGAATGGAGTAGGAGAGGTATAGGAGGTCGGAGCTTAGGAGGAGGAGATGGAGGAGTAGGAGGAGGAGGAGGATTGGGATATTATATAAGTATATATATATTTATATAGTTAAGTAGATTATTATATATATATAGTATTATATTATATTATATTTTATTATATAATAATTAGGTATTATAGTGTATTGGGTCTTGATATTTTTATGCTAGTATAGTAATATATAGTGTATTTGTATACTGCGGTAGGTATGTAATACGTTTTTTTGGGGTAATTATATATTATAATATATGATATATTATATATATTATGATATATATATTAGTATATATATATCAGACACATTGAAAGAAAAGTGACAGGTAGAAATTTCCTGCCAGGTGAAAAGCTTTTTGTATAAGTCTTGCAGAAAAGAAGTTGTGCGTGAAGATAGGTAAATATATGCATATTAGGTGAGGAAATCAAAGTTGTTTCCTATTGGATGTTATTTTGGAGCGTTAAAATCACGAACAATTATGTATCATCTTAAAACACTGGGATCAAGTCACCATTTAATGATTCAAAAGGTTAGTACTATTTAGGTTCACGTACAGGGTAATTTATTAAGGAATAGGTACTGAATAGTAGGCGAGGGCATTGCGTGAAACATTGACATGTAGCTGCAGGTTTTGAGAAGAAATTTGTTGTAAGATGCAAAGTATTAAGAGGAGCACTATATGTTAGGATTAGTGGATTTAGAATTCTTGTAAAGTATCGAAGTTTATAAGGCAAGTTTAATTGATTTTAAATCATGATACTATAATTCAGCAAGTTCTCAGCACTGCTACCTAGCAGTTTTGGTCCAATATTCCTGATGTGTCAGAGGAGTTTGGTGTATCATTAAGAATGGTTAAAAGAGCGCTTTATATTTTACCTTAAAAAGTTTTTTAAGCTCCAAAAATCCAAATTGCATAATATCCATTGCATTTTGTAAGTCAGATATAAAATTGTTGTATAAATTTTTTTGATGATGATTGAATTATACTCGCTTTGTGTCCAGTGGAAAAAGGCAGTTATAGTTTCAGTATAGGATCATGATGAATAAAGTTCAAATAAACACAAAACGAATTTATACTATGCAACTTGAGAGTATATTGTAGAAGCATACTGTGATTAAAAAGGCATATATGAGTTTAGTGGTTTCTCAAAAATTTTGTAACTCAGGCAAAATGGTGTGTTACGTGGTTGGGGTTTCTTCTGGTCATGCATCAGTGTGCCGTTTTGTCATGGGATTTCATCAAAATGCTTAAACATCATGGCTTAGCTGCAATTCTCTTTATAAATGACTATATTAAGGAAATTAATTTGTAAAGCTGTCTGTAACATTGAATCTAAAGATTGCATGCTACAACATTGTGAACAATATGCCCAGGAAAGGGTAGATTAGAATCATACTTGTTAGATATACTTGATAATTATGATTCACAAGAGTTAATTGAATGTAAGCAGTGGGTTCACATTGACAGGGATACATTAAAAACATATTGCCTAACTTTTGAAGATTACATAGAAGAGGTTGTGTCAAAAACGGTTTCTATTACTAGTCACCATTTTATTGCAAAGTATCAAAGCACCTACTTGAGAAGTGTTTAAAAGAAACATTAGCACATAATAAAGTAATCATCATTATGGATTTTGCAGAAAACTATGCTTTTATTGTTCAGGATGCTGTTCAAGGTTATCACTGGGAAAACACCCAAGCCACAATTCATCCATTTGTTATCTATTATGGTGGAGGCCAACTTAAGTCCATTAGTGTCTGCATGATCAGCGACTGTCTATGCCATGATACAGTTGTTGTCCATGCATTTATAATGAAATTGATTGATTGGTTAAAAATAAAAATTATGAATTAAACACATATATTATAGCTAAGTTACTATTAGTGATAGTTCCAATGCTTCAGTACAAGAAATTTAAGAACTTTATAATTTTATGTTTGTCCTATAACAAAGAATTTGTAATTAACATGCAAGTGGAAACTTTCTTAGGTACTCGGAACAGGTCATGGCTAATCACCTGTGATGGATACATATTTACTTATTGTGAATAAAGTGATCATCCTATGCTAGTCCTTCAGAGGTCTGTTCTATTAGATATATTCTAAAACCAAAATTGATATATGTTCAATCTGCTCTGTGATGATATAATGTTGAATGGAGATCATTATTTTTTTTTTTTATTTCTAACGAACATATTGAGAGAACATTAAGATGATCATGGAAGACCGGAATTTAGACAAGAAGGTCATACAATTGCTGGTAAGAGAGAGAGCCCTCATTTTAAACCCATTAGTAAAGGGAAAATGAGAGTGTAACGAGTCTCAAATGATTCTGCTAGCTTTGTAGCCCCTGTTTTCAAAAATGCTGAAGCTCTCACTGTTGTATCAATTGGTAGCCTCCAACCAGGAATGTATGTAGCTTGCATGTATGATAATTTATGGTGAATTGGGACTGTGTGACATTTCAGTAGAACAACGGGATGCTCATGTTAACTTCTTGCATACTCATGGTCCTTCCGTTTCTTACCATTGGCCAAATGTAAGAGATACATGCTGAATTCCAGAGGATCATATAATAACAGTTCTAGAAGTACCATCAATGGCATCAACTGCGAGACAATATATTTATTCAAAAGCATGACTATAAAATTAAAAAATATTAACCATACAGCTGTAATTACTAATTAATATCATACTGTTGTAAATATTTAATCAAATAAAACAGGGGCATATTTATAATTGAGAATGCTATCCCTCTCCATGCTTCAGGGCAGTAGGCCTACTTTTTTAGCAATTAACAAGTTTTCCAGTTGTGGCTGAAAACATTCAATTTTTGATAATTTGCCGAAGCCAAAGCTTCGGCAAAAAATGCCTTAGGCTTCGGCTTCGGCTTCGGCAAAAATGCCGAAGCTTCGGCATACCGAAGCCGAAGCCGAATATTCGGCACATCCCTATTCCAGAGGATCATATAATAACAGTTCTAGAAGTACCATGAATAGCATCAATTGGGGGAGAATATATTTATTCAAAAGCAATTCAACATGAAATTTAAAAACAAATTTCACTCCATATATAAAATGTAACCTATAGCTACATCCATTAATTATTATTCATTTAATTCTTTTATTTTTTGTTACAAATTTTCATTAAATGTGAGTGAGCACATAAAATATAATGAATAACATGCTATTTCATACAACATTGATGATGTTTATATCAATTTCTTACCACTCAGTATTTAAACATTTTTCCCAAAATTTGAAGAACACCAACATTTTTGAAATTATTTCCAGTAAAGACTAAAAACACCCTCATGAAAATAGGTTCATTTTAAAGCTCTAGAGCTCCTCTTTCTAATGAAACCAAAAAAAATCGAAGATGGTACACCTGAGATATATATACCTCTAAAGCTCACTCCTAAAAATATACCAAAAACAAATTAAGAATTTTTAAAAATTTGAGATGTGTGACTTCATGAACTAACAACAAAATGCATCACAAATGATATTTCTCTTTACAGTCATAGACTACTTCAAATCACAAAGTTTAAATTCAATTCCTTAAGTAATAACAAATATATGGCCCCAAACTTCAACATTCAGAAATTGAAAATTGATTTTTCATCAATTTTGTAGAGGGATAGCTCAAAAGGAACAAAAGATGGATCAAATCCAATAACATATTATGAATTACTGCAAGAAGTTACCTAAGTTCCCAACACTGCAAGAAGTTACCCAAGTACCCAACATTTCAGCCCTCTAGGTTTGAAATTAAATTCTAAAATTAAGATAAAAATTGCTATCTTGACACATGACCTCAAGAACCGAAAGTCACCACACATCCTTTGAGGCGACATAAAAACTGAACCAATGCAGATATGGAACCAAAATTTTGCAGAGCTTCATCAAATACATTTTAAGAATATTTTGTTAAGTTTCATCAATTTTGAAGGTAGGTGGGGACGATTTTGCAAATCAGGTTACACTGACATGGATAACCCAATATATTCAAGTTCAGGGATGTATTTAATTAAATAGCAAGATAACGTTCTAACTATAATTCGTAAATACATAAGAAAGAATTGAAAACGAAAGAAAGAGATAATTATCAGCATTCGCATCATCTCTTAATGCATATTGACAAAAATTTCCAATTTTTCACTTCAATGAAGCCTTCAAGATTAGAGATCTTTAAAAGTACTGTAAAAAAATGTCAGCTGTAAAAGTATTTTAAAGTTAAGAATTTGATGAGAGTTTCACTTATATTTACTTAATTCTTGGATTTATGTACCACAAAAATATTTAGTTGCATATTCCAATTGCTAATTATATATATATATATATATTAATATATATATATTATATATATATGAAATATATATATATAGTTATATAATATATTTATATATATATATATATATATATATATATATATATATAGCGATGCACCAATACCATGGATCAGTATCAGTAGTAGTATTGGTATCAGTAAATTTTTGTCAATACCTTTAACCGATACAAATTTTTTTCTTTTAAATTGATTATAGTATTATATATATATATTATATATATATATATATATTATATTATATATATATATATATATAATATATAATATATATAATGTATATATATATATATATAGTAATATATATTATATATATATATATTATTAATATAATATATATATATATATATATATATATATATAATTATATATAATATATATATATATATATATATATATATTATATATTATATATATATATATAATATATATATATATATATATAAGTACTTCAATTCAATGTTATAATCTTCGGGAAATCTTGTGTATATGTGCATTGAACTTTTTACGGGAAATGCTCTGTCAAAACTTAAAAAATTTAATTTTGCTTTGCTAGGTAACAAAAGTTACTTTTTTATCACAAATATTATTTAGTATTTATTGTGGTAAAAAAAATTTGAAGAAAAATGCTTAATAGTTTATAAAAAATATTTATTTTACGTTAAAAATGCCATAAAGAGTACAATGAAAATTAAAAAAAAAAAAATTAGAAATTTGTTTATGAACCAATACATTTCAATGTAGGAAAATGTAGGGTGGCTTTCTTTCGAAAACGGCCGTTGAAAATTTTGAATTTTGAAGAGCATATCCGCAATTTGTTCGATAATTTCCTTATCTATCTGACCTAGGACCATTTTTCACTTTTTGTCATTTGTGCTTATTCTCGCTCAGTAGATATGCTTACACAGTTTAGTACCGAATTTCGTGCAAAAACAACCGCAATTTCTAAGATGTTTTACTTTTGTTTACAAACAATTAATCAGTGTGTATGGACACCCATGATTGGTATAAACTAGGATCTTGTACCGCTAGTATCGGTACGCGTATTCGGCGTTCGCCTTTTTGGTGGTATCAGTAATCGGTTTATTATGGCCGATATTTCTTACTTTTTGGGTGAAGAATTATGAAAAACTTTCAGATTCAATAACACAATGTAACAAAAAATGTTTATTTTTATTTTTTTTATTGAATACTTATATATTTTTTGACGCTGAATACAGAAATGACCCTCATTTTTTTCTATCATCGATACTGTTGAGAGTTATTGCAATATTTAAGTTTGGAATTTTTAAAAGGAAATTCAATGAGCTGTATCGGGTACTTATTACAATTTTTATTATTGAAGATTTTTTTAACAATTCCCTTTACTTAAAAAAGATTTTTACTTGACAAGATGCATTACTAATATCCCCAAAATATAAGTCAAAGGCTTTTATATGACAAAAACATGCTTTACTTTGCATAAAAGTACTTTGTTCTCGGTTGTTTTTCTCTCTTGTGATCGATTTCGGGCTTCTTCTTATCAAAACCTACAATAATCACCCATCATGGCACTATCCCAACGTCCCTGGTATCGTCTTTCCATTGTCTGGAATATCCTTGGAAATCTTTCACCAAGTTCTTCACTTATAACCCCTAAATTCTCTCGAAAAAAGTGCCAAATGTGAGTGTAAATAACGCACCTTTAATGACATGCGCCACCATTTTTTTATACAATTCAATGAAAACTTTTTATCAGCTTTTTGTAATTTGGATCTTTTTTACAATTTCCTAAAAAATCCCTGAACCACATACGGAATGCACCACCATGCATCATTTTTCAATTAATGCTCATTCTTTTCCTTCAATTTCAAGAATTTAATGTATATTTTAAGCATGTTTTAATGAGCTCTCATCTTCTAGAAAAGAAAAGAGAAAAACCTGCATTATAATATATATATATATATATATAATATATATATAGTATTATAATATATTATTATATATATATATATTATATATATATATATATTATAATATATATATATATACCAGGGGCGGACTCGTGTATAGGAGCGATAGAGCGACCGCTCCTCCTTCATTAATTAAGCATAAATTCTGAATTAAAACACTTATTTAAAACACCATGTTTTCAATTAATGATAAATAATTGAATGCAAATTTTAAAAACTGTTTTGTAATAAGGCAGAAACGTACGATGGTTTCACCTTAATAAGAAATTGAAAAAACATACTTGTATCAGTTGTATGTAGTTATTTTGAATTTCTTTTTATAAAAGAAGCGTGAGAGCGAGCGAAATCGTTTTCGCTCCAGTCTTACTCTTATAGTTTGGAGCGATTAGCGTGTTCGCCTTGTAAAGTGTCGTACAGTTATTATTAATAAATTATTATTAATATTTATTATTATTATTTTATTATTATTAATTTATTATAACTAATTAATAAATTATTTATTATTATTAATTTATTTATTTTATTATTAATTATTATTATTAATAATTATATATTTATATATATATATATATATATATATATATATATATATATATATATAGATATATATATTATATATATATATATATATATATATATATTATAATATCCAAAAGGTTGGAGTGTTCTTTAGAAAATATCACTAATTTCCAACCTTTTTTTCACATCTCCTCAGAGATTGCTTTGTATTAGATGAAATTATTGGGAGACGGTTTTCAAAGACTGTTAAAACAAAATGAATTTTAACATCCTAAAATGTTATACATGTTTTTTTTGAAATATAGAGAGCCATTGTTAGAGTGCTTTTAAAAAAATTCGAAACTAAAGCAAACAAGGAGGAACACGAGAGCAGGAAGTTTGCAAAGACTATTGACTGATTCTACGTTTGTATTTTGGCGCACCATTTTTCGCCATATAATGCAACACGTAGATTGTTTTTTATAATAAAAATTCAATCAAGAAATCCAGACGTAATTCTCATAAACAGCTCGTGGAGTGAACTACAATTTAGAATTAGTTTAGATTAGAAACAGTTTGACCACCATAATGGACTACCATAATTGAAGGAACGTATGATGTTGAAATGTTGAGGTGAAGAGAAGAGAGGTCATGGATGTTTCCAATTACTACGAATTAAAAAAAGCTACTGAGTATTGAATTGCAATTTAAAAAGACTAACTGTTTATCCATTTTTAACATCTTGAGACTCAATTCTACTTGAAGTTATTTATTGTTGAGAAGATTTCTATTCTCGGGAGCTATTGATTCTTTTAACTACATTATGGAAAATGGAACAAATTCAAGACTTTTGAAGAAACATTATAAAGTTGCTAAAAATTTTAATAAATACTCCAATGTCATCCTGTTGAAGCTGAAAGTTGCTTTTCTAGATTAAAAAGAATTAAAAAAACCGTTATTCGGAAAACAATGGGAACAAAATAGACTGAAGCCCTCGTTGGCGCTTGCAAAACTGGAAAGATATTGTCCTAACAAATTTTTTTTTTTGACATCTTGTGATGACTTATGTTGGCAGTCAAAAAAACGACAAAAATTGGGACTTCAGATACAAATTTTCAAAAAATTTACGATTTAATTATAAAGTAAGCAATTTTATTATTTCTATTTTATTTTTAAATTATCGGAATAGGTAACTTTTTTTAAATGTAATTGTGTTACAGTGCGAAGTAGAATTAATGCCCAGAGGTGGCTAACTTTCGTAAAAAATGCCATAATAATATATATATTATATATATATATATATATATATATTTATATATATATACTAATATATATATTATTATATATATATATATATATAGTATTATATATATATTATATATATATTCTTCTTTCTTTCTTTCTTCACCTTCCTCTTGCCCCAAGAATGGGGTAAGGTGCTGTACAAGCATCGGAAAAGAAAAGGCAGTGGAGAACATGACAAGCGTCTGTAAAGAACGCCCAGCCTACCGCCCCTCTGTACCATTAATTAGTTGAGAGCTCGTCACAGACAGAAACTCCACCTAGAGATTCATGGGACCGCGGCGGACCTCATATGGTAAATCGTCAAGTTAAGGGTTTTCCCTGGCCCAGGTGGCCACAACCATGCCCCCCATTACAAAACCCCGCCATTCTCTCCTATCATGCACCTTTATTCTCGCCTCTGCCAAAACTCACATTTCTCTCCTTCAAGAACATCGTTCACACTCAATCCACTTTTTCTTCCGTCTCCCAGCGGGTCGGTTCCCAACACACTCACACTATTACCTCCGCTTAACCAACCTACTATCATTCATTCCTTTCCACATGAACAAACATCTCAACATAACTTTCATTTATCGTCTCATTTACCCTTTCTTCACACCACACCACTCTCTAATACGTTCATTCCTCTTCTTATCCAATTCTTCTTCACACCCAGGCACACCCAAGATTGTCCAATTCTGAACACATTGACTTTAAGATCTTATAACTTCTTATTCAGACATGTCTCATACCATACAATAACACAGGTAACCAACATACCCTCATGTAAGACCCTGCACACTTTAAAGACTTAGTCCCTTTGCATTCACCAACGATTTAATTGCACCAGCCACCTTTCCTGCCATTCACAACTTTTCCTATTACACTCTGCATCGTCCG